>JAJOOR010005604.1:0-47781 GCA_036250505.1 Solanum acaule
TCCGGAGCTAACCACGCTGACGAAATTCTCATCCGAGCGCGTTTACTCAAAATGTTGACCAAAGTCAAACTTAAGCCAAAATTCAAAGGCTAAAACGCCTAATCGCACCGACTCACACTGAAAACCTCGGGAGTCATGTCGACCATGCTACTAGCCTAAAATAACCCTTCCGGAGCTGATGGAATCGTCAGAATTGGATTCCGATGTCATCTTCTTGAACTTTTGATCGAAAATGATCGTTCAAGGTTCATAAACTCCAAAACACAAAAACTTACACCGGGACCAAACAAACGACCAGGTGACCGAACTATCAGTCCCAGCAAGTCATAAATAACTTGGGGTCGCTATAGGAACGCTCTAAACGACACACAGAAGGCAAGACACAGAAATGACCATGAGGGTCATTACAGAGGTAGACCGTTGACCTTTGTTGGAAAGCTAAACTTTCTCAACAAATTGCCCCATTTCACTGCTAAGAGGAAGTTCCTCGTTATGATATGCAACATATTCTCTTGTTGTGCGATGTTTCGTGCAAAATATTCTACCAAATCTAGAAAGCATTTGTTAATAGCATAAATGTTGTGAAGGCAATGAGATGAATATAACTGTATGAGCATGAAACTTCTTAAGATCAAGGTAGTGCTACTTTAAAGGTAGTGCAAAAAATAACTCTAAATTAATTGGTGCAAACTTTATTGAAGAATCATTTGAGATAAATATAAGGCTAATAAGGTTAGTGCAAAATTAGTGCTAGATTGAATCTGTAAAATTAAAGTTAGTGCGAGATTAGTGCAAAAAAAATTGACTTGATAGAGTTATTATTAGTGCAAGGTTAGTGCTAGAATCAAGGTTAGTGCCAGTGCAAAATTAGTGTCAGTGCCAAATTAGTGCCGGTGTAAATTAGTGCTAAAGAGTTTAGTGCTAGTTAGTGCCAGAAGATGGTTAGTGCCGGTGCCAATTAGTGCTAAATCACAATTAGTGTCAGTGCAAAAATTAGTGCTAGCTCATAGTTAGTGCTGGTGCAAAACTAGTGCTAGTGCAAGATTAGTGCTGGTGCAAAATTAACGCAAGAGCTATTAAAAATAGTGTAGTTGAGTAGTATATGTGAAAGTAAATAAATTCCAAACCGTCTTGCGAATATCACGATTTTATAGCTTTGCCTTCTTGAATTATCTTTGCTTTTTTGTTCGCCTGCTTGTTTGAACGTTGTGACCTTATCCAAGTTCTAATTATTGTTGAATGGATAATAATCAAACAACTTCATTATTGTACATGCTTGAACTTCTTTGCATTCAAAGAAAATTTGTAAGTTGGGGGAGGGGAGGCTAATTCACGCTGACTTGAGATTTCCAACTCCGTTGCTTTCTTGTCAATCTTCTTGTTTGGACTCTCTGACCCCATCCGAGAAACAAGACTTGGTAGATGAATAAAAATAAAAAATAAAAATTATTTGAAAGAATACATACATATATATATAAGAAAAAAATTTAAAAAATGGTACGTATATATGAATATAAATCATTTTAAAATCTCTTGTCGGATTCTAGATTATGACAATGCGCCCCCTTTGTCTAGATATTTCAATTAGACTATGTGCTCCTGCTATTCAACATCTTTCGAAAAATCCTTGCCCCAACTTCTTGCTTTAATCAAACTCTTCCATTCATTTGTTGTGAAATTTTGAGTCATTCTCAAAATTTGCCTCATTTTCTACCTTATAGATAAATAGAAATTTCTAAAACATATGACCGAGCCACAAGGCGCCTACGTATCCCATAAAGAATAGGAATCAGGTCATACGTAGTTCAAGATACAACACAAAGAAAAATTAAATATATTTTTTTAAAGTGACCGAAGCCGATGAGGCTACCTACGTATCCTGCCAAGGAAATCCGATCAAAACGTAGTTCATATTGTATCAAAAAGGGAATTCAAAAATTTGCTAATATGACCGAAGATGATAGAAGCCGCCTACGTATCCCACCGAGGGCATCATGTCATAATGTAGTTCGAATTACAACAAAAAGGTGCCAAATGGAAATAAACTAAATCAAACTTTTAGAAACAAACATCTTCCGATTGGATCTAGATGGATGAGCTATACGTCACCATCCCCGTCTGGCAGCATTAATGTTTTTTGAAGACAAAAAAAACACCTTGCTAAATAGGTGCAAAATTCCTTAGCTTCTTCTTGCTGCTAAACTACAAACCGTTTTGAGTATCCTCGCTTCACTATGTTGAACACTTATGCAACATATGACCATGAAAACATATCCACATGCTTTCTTAATAATTCAATCAATGCTTCTTTCTCAAATGGTTCTAGATGAGTATTGATTCTAAGTTTCCTCACTAGCTTTGAGTTGCCTAAATTCAAAATTTTAACTTCGTCCAAAAGTTGTTCAAATTCCTTAGCTAGCTTATCGAGTTGCACGTCATTTTTGTATCCTTTGAATTTGTGTTGGTCATTCATATTTTGATCTTTTGCCTCATCACATGTCATAATCATAGGACCGACAAATTTATAATTTTTAAGCTGAAAGAGTAAAAATAAAAGTAATAAGATAAAAATATATAGATTTTGCATTTGAGCTTTCAAAAGGCGAGGCAAAAACAACAAAAAGTTCTTCTACATGATTAAAGCCTCAATTTTAAAATCATGTCATTTCAAAATACTGCTAAAATTTAATCTACCAAAACTATCAGCGAACCAAGGACGGAGCAGAGGTCCAATTCTTCAAGTCATCTCCTGGTTCGGCATTCCAGATGGTCGGTGTCTCAGTGAATTCTTCAGTAATGAATGAATTTTTGACCCCTTCAATTGGATCATCTTCAAGAATGTCCTCAAACATTTGGAGTACAGGTAGAATTAGGAGCAGAATAGGATTAGGCACAAAAATGTCACCCCTCTTCTTGAACTCATGCATGACGATTTTTTTCAGAATGGTCTTTCCTGCTAACATAATGGTTCCCTTAAGACTCAACTCATTATCTGTGGTAACCATGTTTACGCCCATATTTCCACGATTAGACAAAGGATTGTTGTTCACATTTGGAGAAGCTCCTTTAAGTTGAATCACATTCTCTTTGATCAAAAACTCAATCTTATCTTTGAGAGCCAAATAACTTTATATATCATGTCCTGTAGCCCCTGAATGATATGTGCAATGCTTAGACTCATCAAACCACTTAGGATGAGGCTTGATATCTCACCACGAAATTATTTGTATCACTCCTGCTGCTTTCAGCCTTTCAAAGAGTTGGGCATAGGGCTCAGCTAGAGGTGTGTAAGTCTTCCTTTTGTCAAAATTTTGACGAGGCCTTGGTGGAATTGCTGAATTATTTGGAGGTTGGTAACGGGAATGTTGTTGGTAATGTGGTGAGTTTTGATATGTGGGTGGTTGTTGGTAGTACGTTGGTTGGGTGTTATAAACAAGATAAGAAATAGGTGAAAATATTTGGTTGTGTGGGCTTTGAAGTGACTGGCTATGGTATGCGTGCACCTGGCTTGGCCTTCGCTCCTAAATGTTCACTATAGTTGCAACTTCCTCTTTTTTCTTCTTGACTCCTCCTATTATTCCAGATTGGATTGCCTTAATTGTTTCTTGTAAGGCTGCAAAGTTTGTGACTCTCCCAAACTTGATTCCTTCTTCCAAAGCTTCCCCAGTTTTGACGAGGTCAGTGAATTTGGCACATGTCATGAGCAACATCCTTTCATAATACATATTATCTTGAGCTTTGATAATTATGTCCTTCATTTCATTTTCATCCACCGATGGTCGTACCCTAGCCGCTTCAAATCTCCAACGGATAGCATACTCACGAAAGGTTTCAGTGGTCTTCTTCTTCAACTTTTCAAGGTAAGACCGATCAGGGATGATCTCAATGTTGAACCTGAACCTTTCCATGAAATCCTCTGCCATATTGCTTCAATTATGCCAAATCTTAGGATCTTGCTCGATATACCAAGTTAGTGCATCTCCAGTTAGACTTCTGATGAACAACTTCATTCTTACGGCCTCATTTCTTCCCACCTCTAGCTTATTGCAATTAGATCTTAAATGATTGCAGGGGTTTCCAGTGCCATCAAACATCTCAAATTTTGACGGTTTGTATCCATCAGGTAAGTCAATGTCAGGATGTACACATAGGTATTCATACTCGAGTTTCTCTCCTCTTTTTGGAAATTCGCATATTCCTAACTCTTTCCCTCAACTCATGCATTTCTTTATCACGTTCCTCCTCTTTTGCTTTCCATTCTTTCTCCAATAACTCATATGGATCAACAGTTGGTGTCAGGGTAGCGAATGGCCGAGCTTGTGCAACATATATCGATGGAACACATTACATGCTAGGATCAATATGTGCTGCTGATATATGTTGAGGTGTTAAGCGATTTTGAATTGGAGTATTGTGAGGAACGGTAGTTGGTGTGGCATGTGATAGGTTTGTAGAAATTTGGTTTTGAGAACTTTGATATGTGGGAAACTGGGTGGTATACTGTGGATAGAAGGGAATTTGATTTGGAAGGATTTGCTAGCCGAGAATTGGGGTGAGAGATTGCGGGTTGATAGGGACTTGAAGGGGTGGTGGGGTAACATGTTGAGTATTGGAAGGAATTTGGCTAGATGGGTTTTGGAAGATGAGAGATTGATTGGCATATTGGGGGTTAACATGAGCTTGATTTGTAGGAGGTGGGCTTATGGGATGCAAGTTCATGACGGATGAGCTTATGAGCTGAGTATTTTGTAGAGAAAAATGGTTAGGAACATGTGATTCTAGAGATGGAAAATAAGGAGGCATTGGAGCAGTGGTCCTTGGTTCCTGAGGAGGGGTCTTGGAGATCGGTAACTTGCCAAAGTTCCTAACACGCTCAACTTCTCCTTGCAAATCACCGATTTGTTGCTCTAAACGAGCAATATGTTCATCATTACTAGTGTCGTCCTTAGTTCCCAAAGTTTCAGGATTATCTTCAGTAGGAGTGACACTTTCAATGCCCAAAAGGTCTCATAGGTGGATCAATCATGTTAGTTCTTGGCCTTCGAACTGCCCATTGAGGTAAAGCATTTGCGTCGTCAGACATCTCGATTGTTAGTGTCAATAAGCCTTTTTAGGGAATAGGATTAGAAAATAAAAATAAAAAGAAAAATAAAAAAAATGATGTTAGATGAGGTGACAAAACATCAAGTAATTTTAATATGTGCAAATAAATCACATATCAAGCAAGTAGTGCATAATGAACATATTAAACAGGTAATAGTAACAAACAACGAATCCATAAGGCGTCTTAATATGAAAGGGACCTCTTTTATGCCTGAGGTAGGCCTAACAAAAATTTGAGGGACAAATATTGTGCCAATATTCGTCATTCTATAGCTCTTAAATAATTAAACAAATATATACTCTAAAAAGTACATGTATAGTTTTTATAACTTCATTATTTTTTGTACAATAAAAATAAACCTAATAAACTAAATTTAAAATGTTGTTGTGCCCGAACTATTATTGCCTTTGTAGGTATCACTAGGATAATATTTCATCCACCAAAGTTTAGATCTTGATAACCATCTGCACTACAAAACAAATGGTTAGCTTGTACCTTCCTACTACCATTTAATTATTTAAGAGCAAATAGTCAGTATTTAGGCACAATTATCCTTCAAATATGCACATATATAATGATAAGGCGTCACTAGGGTCATGAACCCATTTGGACATTTGGTAAGGTAAACTAATGGTCTTAATACGCCAAGGGTATTAAGTGTCACTCCCTGAGCCTACACCCTGGACATGGCTGGCACTCGAGAACCATTGCTTGCCCCAAGCAAACCCTTAGCCTGACTTACTTACTCAGCGGAAGACTTAACTTAACAAAGATACATCTATGAAATAAACTGGAATGTTATAAAGGAACATTCAACTGGCCATTAAGGTAAACTCAAGTCTCAACATAAGATAATAACAATGAAAAGACTAAAAAACTAACATCTGACTGTCTATGAAGCCTCTAAACAACTGAGATGGATGTCGGGTGATCTTAGGCGTATTTATATGCCTAAGTTGTCAATATATACCCATGAATTGATTGAAGTAACGAATGATCTTGAGTCTATTAGCTTGATTTCATTATACTTGCGATATTATGCACTAAAATATGTGATTAGAGGTTTCAGGAACTCTCAAGGAGATTGGAGTAAAATTGAAAGAAAAGATGCAAGGATATGCTGAAAAGAAGATAAGGCTGAAGGCCCCAGGGCCAGGCGCACTGCTAGACGCGAGGCGCCAAGGGCCAATATTCAAAGACGCCTCTCAGGCGCGACATGCCAAGGCCCAACATTCTGGGGCCTTTCTCAGGCGCTCCAAGAGGCGCAACGCCCCAGGAGGGAAACCTCAGAGGTGAAGCTTGGGCGCAACACGCCAATAGGATCCTGACTTTTCCAGCTTAAAAGTGCTAAAAAAGGATTCCTAATTGTAATAGACTTTGGCTCTAATTTTCCTACCATTATAAATAGACCTTTAGGGCTCCATAATTAGCGTTCGACTTTTATTGGGTGTGCAAGAGCAAGTATTCATGCTTGTAATAGGTTTTGATCTTTTAACTCTTCTATTTTCTGAAAATCGCATGTACAATTGTATTTTGTGGTTTTCTAATAGCATGAGTGTCTAAACTCCCTTGTGTTGGGGCTATAGCTACGAATGGACTGTTGATTATTAAAGGCTTGTTGAATTAATTCTTGGTTGTCATTATAAGTTACTTATATATTCTTGTTTTAGTATTTTATGCATGCGCACCATAAGATAAATATATCGTCTAAACTTGAATCGGGAGAGGAGAGGTTAGATAAACCAGAGAATATAGAGAGCTTGATCGACCTATTAAGTTGAGGTGATTTGTGTTCAGGAGTGATGCCCGGACGAACAATTCGCTTGGTTATGAAACATGATGAAATATAAATGCTCGTCAGTTAGTCTATTTATCCCCGCTCAACGATGTAGTTAGATAGCTAACTGGAGTAGGCGACTAGAGGTGTGAACCCGACTTATATAATTAACCATGTAAACCAGTAACTTGACGACTAAAAATTAGTTCTAAGCCAATAATATGATACATGAGATTCATTGCATGTTGCAGCCCTGGAATTGTTCTTTACTTGCTTGAAACATCATCTTAAAGTCGTTCACATTAAGTTACATTTACTTCGTTCATAATTAGTAGTAGTTAACAATCAACCATCAACTCTTGAAAAGGTTACTTTTACTTTTATTTGTAGAATTAAGTGTTAAATATAAATTGATCATAAGTCCCTTGGGAACGATAACTCGTTTCTTAAAGAATCTATATTACTTGTGCGACCACGTACACTTAGGTGTATACTGGGGTGAAACATCGGGA
Source organism: Solanum acaule (assembly GCA_036250505.1). Taxonomy (NCBI): domain Eukaryota; kingdom Viridiplantae; phylum Streptophyta; class Magnoliopsida; order Solanales; family Solanaceae; genus Solanum; species Solanum acaule. Next base: position 7,394 of record JAJOOR010005604.1, read on the forward strand.
CAAGACCCACGACATCCTGATGAACTAATAATAAAACTGAAAGCAATAAAAGGGATCCTCCGGAAGCAAGGAAGCTCACCAACAAACTCTGGACCTCACTAGAATCGACGATGCGCTGGATGCTGATCCTAATTACCTGTGTCTGCATCATAAGAAGATTCAGGCTAAATGACATCAGTACATTTAATGTACGAGTATACGAGGGGAATTCTAAAACAAGATATAAGCTTGAAAGGAACTGAAGAACTTACCTGGCTCAACTGAACTCAATTGATTTCAATATAAAGCAGTGTAAATAAATGTAGTATAAAGAAAAGCTTTAAAACATGGTTTTCAACTCTGTTTATTTAGAAATACAATAATAACTATGTATGTATGCAAAGATACAATATGAACTCTGTTTGTATATGAAAATACAAATATTTATGATGTATATAAAAATACAAAATACTATTGTGGGAGTTTCTCTAACTGACAACCATCACTTAAGAGCTATCATGATGATACAACGTTTTGCCTCACGCTGCCAGGGCCGTCCTATACCTTGTGGGGGGTATAGAACCTGAACTACTAAGTGGATCCACTAGTCTATGCTAAAAAGCACTAAGGAATCATCTAAAAAGTATGACCCTTTTCTACCCATGGTGGCTACATGGTTTATGGGCGCTGTGAGTTGTCTGAACTCTCCCCCATATCGGTGCTCAATACTACTCCCAAAATATGATACTAGCTCTTATGTTCAAAAAAAACATACTTCTTTATGTGATTTGAGAATATTGCTCAAATGCTCTTCTTGGAAATCAAAGTTTCCTCTCTTGCTTAATTGTGAAAGCATTTACTCTTCAACTAAAAACTAGCTCAAAGGCTCTTTATTGAAAAACTAGCTCAAGGACTCTTTTGGAGATCAAGGTTTCCTTTCTTCTTTAAATGTGAAAACATTTTACTCTTTGGGAATACATTGTCCCAATATACTCTTTTGAAGAAATGAACTTACTTTACTCTTTACTCAACTCAAAACTCAAGTCTTAAAATAAAGTTAAAACATTTGTAAAAGACTCTTAGAAGATTCTATGAACTTCTCTTGACTTGACTCTTAATTTCTCTTAACTTGACTCTTAACTTCTCTTGACTTGACTCTTAACTGATCCTTGAATTGAATTATGGATTCAAGGATTGTTATTTGTGATAGGAAAGATCTCATGATGTTTAGGAGTGTTTTTAGATAATTAAACACCTGAAAAGATCAAGAAATCACTGTCTGAAAGCTGGTCCGCGATGCGGAGATGTATTTAAATTTTTGGTCGCGAAAATAATTTTTGAGGCAGAATGGTCCGTGACCGCGACACGACACGAGGGAGAATTTTCCAATTTGAGGCAGAATGGTACCCAGATTTGCCCGACTTGTTCCTTCTTCGTTTTCCAGCCCCAATTCGCCTAAATTCGATTCGTTTTCTCCAATTCCCTTTAAATTCATATACCCAGCATATGTACACAAGAATCTAATCAAACACAACTCTAAAATCGACCTTAAACTCTCAAGAACTCCTCAATCTCATCCCAAATTCAAGAACACACATAAAGAACATTCAAACTTTCAACTTTTAGGACAAATTCATGCTAAATTAAAAATGTTTGGCGCGTGGGTGAACGAACCCAATGTTGTGTGACCTCACATACCTCATAGGGATCACCCTTTGACGAAATCCACAAGCGATTCTTGAAGAACTTGATGATTCTTGCTCCTTCTCCTCCTTTCTCTTCTTCTTTTCTCTTTTATAAAACCCTAACTCAATATCATAAAAGCATAAACTGAATCCTATCAGTTTAGACCCCAATTAATTACCAAAAACGAAATTAAGTCATGTGGTATGGAAAAGACCATAATGCCCTTCTAAAATCCGGGTTACACTTTCCTTATTTGAACAGTCCAACTTCAAATGGGCATATCTCACTCATACAAACTCAGAATCGTGCAAACTCAGCGGCGTTGGAAAGATTATTCCAAGTTCTTTCCTACGATATCTGGAAACACACCTAAATCATCTTGATCTAGGAGTTATGGTTATTTGAAGTTGACCAAAAACCCAACTTAACATACTTAACAAATTTTCCAGATTTTTATATTCTTTCCAAAAAAGACTATTTCCAATTTTTAACTTTTTTCTAGTTCTTTCTAGTTACGGGGTGTTACATTAAGACTCTTAGGTTTGCATAATGCATGTTCCTTAAAAGGTGTTGGTTTAGCACTATCCTCTGTTGACTAAGAGTTGGTTTGCTAGACACAAGGTTCCCGAGTGGACAACTCGAGTGAGAAGGTTACGCGGTCACACGGAAATAGATCTGGACATCCCGCGCATATGCCGACTCTCCTAACTTTTGGAATTTTGAAAGAAATTTGCAGGTGTGCAAAACACACCTCGTGTGTACGTGTGATAGTGTGAGTTTTTTAGAATTGGAGGAATTATGAACGGAATTACAGTTTATATAAAGCAATAACAAATAAACAATTTATATAAAGCAATAACAAATAACCAGTTTATATCACATAAGCATGATAAGTAAAGCATTTAGGCATTTAAAATAAAACAAACAACAAAAATGAAACAAGTAGATGTTAAAGACTGAATTATTAACCTAAATTTGTTATGTTTAGAACCTAAAGTCGCCAAGTTGTTATACCCCATTTTAACTCGAGGTTCAAACGGTGTACAACATATTGGTGAATCTTAAAGTTATTTTAAAGAGTCACTACCTAATTATGTAAAAGGTTAATTAGGACACCTATTTTGCTAAAGTTAGTGCTAAGTTAACTCTAGATTAAAGTCTACTTAACCTTATACAATTCTAGGTAAGGGTTCTAATTTATTCTAAAGGGAAGGGGTAAGGCATCCTTTAAAATATATTAAAAACAATTAACCGGTCAAACTTAGGTTAATTAATTTTAAAGATAAAGTGAGTCTAAAAGAATTTAAAAGGTCATAAGTTGGAAAATATTTTAACATTTGAAAACTCTTTTGATATTTAAGTTAAAATGGAGAAGATTTAAAAAGGGTAATTTGTCTAAACCATTTTATTGTTGATCTGTAATCCATATGTGAAAAAAGAAAGGTAATAGAATAAAGACCCTTGCTTATGTATTGATAAAATGCTTTCTTTTGAAAATGATTTAGAAAAAAATGAGTTCAAAATATGGATCTTCTTTAAAGGTGAAAAGCTATTGTATGCTAAGTAATTTGTTAATAAGGTTGCAGATAACTAAGTGATTAAATATAAGTGCGATCATTTTCCTATGTCGATTATCCGAAAAGAAAAACTAAAACACATCCAAATCACAGTAAGTTAAACCAAAAAAAATGTTAAACAATAATAATAAAATAAGCAGCCACACAAGCGACCCTAAATGAGTTTTGCTTGCTTTTGTTGCTATTCGGATAGTCTAAGATGTCGACTCCATATATGGGTATGCCGGTGTTGAGTCCATGAGACTCTAATTTAGCTAGAGTCTTGAATCAAAGACTGCATTTTGCTCCCAAAGTTCATGCTAGTAGAAAGAGGGTAAAAAGATTAGTAAGACCATTAAACTTTAAACAAAATTTAATAAGTCAAAGATAGAGCCAAGTAAAACGTGAAAACATGCAAATGCCTAATCAAGATACTCGCCTTGCAATTGATAATTTTAAAATCAAACTCAAAATTTATAGCAACCAACACGTTTTAGGCGAAAAATTAATTCCCGACTTTAATAAGTTTAAACTTCAAAAGAACTTACCTTTCAAGCCATAAGTTTTGACATTAACTTCTAATGTAGCCAATACTAAACACTTAGAAGTAGAAAAGAAAAACATATACACTAAACAGAGAGTGGGAAAGAACCTTAGGCTCGAGTTTATATTTGTTAAGTATAAAAAAATAAAGCTTAAGAATGGCAAAACACATGATTTGTGCCGTATTCCTTCAAATTTTAATATATGTTAAATGCTAACTTATAATTTAAAACTAAAAAAAAAACACAAAGGAACCTTAACATATAATTTTATTAACAAGAAATCAAAGAATTTAAAACTAGTACTTACGCTAAGAATAAAGTTTTATAAGAATTCCCACAGCTAAAATGTCTTCTTTCTTTTACATTTTTTTTATAAAGCTGCATTTAGTATGCATACCATTCTGCCTACTTTTTTACTAAAACAGAAACAACATTGTAACAAAACATTGTTAACAAACCATTTTAAAAGAAAAGGCTGATGCACATCAAAAAATAATAATTTAGATACGGCAAACAAAATGGCTTCAAGTAATATAATCATGTTGTCTAACACGCCATGGATACACAACTTCAAAGTTATGTCGATCTCAAAAATAATCCAACTACAATAATTATTGTAACTAAACTAGGTAGAAAATTTGTATGTAAGACATGATTTTCTTAAAATAAACTCGATAGTTCATAACAGAGATGATAGAGTTGAGAAAATAAAAGAGGTGAATGTCACTTGTTGCGAGGCAGTGAACGGGATGCTTTGGTCGAAGGTCTATGCTCGAAGAACTACAAACTCGAGCAAGATTGAAAATAGATTTTAGGCCGAGATCGAAAGAGAATGTAAAGACGATATTTTAGAGCAAAGAACTAGTGATTAAAAGTGTTATGGAGGCAGAAAGCTTTTAAAAAAATGAATAACAAGGCTGCTATGGAAGCCGAAAAATCTCCTCCAATATGAGTGCAAAGATTGCTATTTATGGTGACGAACTAGGGTTCTTATTTCAATTTGGGCGGGATTCAAGAAACAACAGAATCGTTTTGAATTCAAAACTGTACATGTGATTCTTCATCAGTGTCACGACCCAGGGGTACACCCTAGAAGTAACATGGCGTACTTGACCCTGAAGGGGCCTCATACAAGCCCTTAGCACATCATAACATAAGATAATAGAAAAGTACGGGAATTTTAAAACTTTTTCCATACAATCGAAATCTTTTATAAAAACAAGCGGCAGTCTTTACTACACTGTCTCAAACCATCTAATACAACTTTGAATTAAAACTCTTGGGACACAACCCATACAATAGTCTCAACATGAGAAATAAAAGACACAAAGGAAATTGTGATTTTTGTCCTCAAAGCTATGAGGACTCACCAAGTCTTCAACTCCTTTGCTCCTTAGAAACCTATCCTCAAGAATGGAACTCAATATTTGAACCCTACATTTGATTAGAATATAGACAAAGTATGCGTTAGTACAAAATGTACTAAATATGTTAGCTAGCATAACATCATAAGAGCATAATATCATAAGAGTTAGTCAACATAGACATAATCCAATACTTCATAAAACATCAACTATAAGCATAAGAGACAATATTATAATCATAAGTAAAATCTCCAACATAAGCATCATTCAACTCCTAGTCATTCTATCATAATAAGACCACTCTCAAGTAACCTCAAAGCATACTTGTGCAATTCATGAATGACATCCCATAATACCACCCAAGCTAAGTATCCCTTTTTGGTCATCTTAATCATAGGCTATATGCATAGTCAAGACCTAGGCTTTCATATTCTAAGATCACTATACTCCTAAGTAACCTCAAATCATACTTGTGCAATGTATGAATGGCATCCCATAATACCACTCATACTAAGCATAACCTTGAAGTCGCCATATTCATACTTACCATTCATTTGGTCTCATTCTTAGCTTACTTCATAACCAAGGGAATCTCTCACCTTTAGTCAATCATAACATAACAAGGAAGGCAACTATAGCACAATCCTATCTAAGCATACATCATATAAGAGAAACACCTCATGAGTCACCTCAAGGCAAGCTTGTGCCATGCATGAACAAGACCCCATAATCCTACCCATGCTAAGCTAGACACTTTAGGTTCATCATTCATTATTATCATCTCTTAGCATCATAAAGACAAGGGGGATCACCACTAGTCATGCATGTATTGGAGGGGCCTACCAAGCTACAATCCAAACTAGTCATGCTCAAGTTCACAAATGCAAGGGGAATCACCTCAAGGCATACATGTTTAGTTCATCATGATGAACAAGGGTACTCACCTCAAGCCATACATATCATGGAATCATAAATACAAGGGGAGTCACCTCTAGTCACACATATCAATGAATTATAAAGACAAGGGGAGTCACATCTAGTCATACATATCCACAAATCATAGGTATTCGCCTCCATGTTCAATTCATTTTAATGTGATATAGGTATTCACCTCAATATCCATTTTAATGTGTAATGTAGGTATTCGCCTCCACATCATCACATAACGATCATAGGTAATCGCCTTCATGATCAAAATAAGGGCTAATGGGTAATCACTGCTTGCCTTGGGAGTCATACATACATAAAGGATAATCACCTCACACTTCTCATATCATGACATGGGTAATCACCTCATGTTTAACTAATTAGGAGTAAGGGAACTCATCTCACATTCCTATCATGTAAAGGTCATTTAGAGGAATCACCACAAGCCTCATCACATTTCATAGTCCTAGGACTTAGATTCATTTTAGGTGAGAAAACCATTAAACCTAGAATCATTCTATGTGAGAGAACCTTTCATGTCATATCATATTCATGCATAATACCATTTTTAGAATTCTACATTAGACATGGATATCATCATGACTCAAGTGACTATATCACTTCATACATTCATTGGGTAGATTAGGTGGGTAAAGGCCTTCCACCATAATTCTATCCATAAGTCTTCTATTCTTGTATAGACTTTACTCTCAAAGCCTTAGCATACATGGTTCATCATATTGAATTTACTCTCAAAACCATAGTGATCAACATTCATGACTACAATCCTTACACTCAAGCTTTACTTCTTACAACCATCATTCATACCTAAATTTCAAGGCATTCTAATCACATTATCATCAAGTGATTCCAGTCATAATTCATCATAAAGGTTCAACTTAAAGCTTTACTAGTCAAGACCCATCATATTCACATTATTCTAATTCAATTCATGTCTATATGTTTCTATTCTTCATTAATTACTACTCATAGCATAAATTCTAGAAGATCACCTTTGAATCCTCAATTTCACCTTTCATGGCATAAACCCACATAATTCCATTTCATCAATTAGACTAGGGTTAAACACGAAAACATAGAAATTCCTCATAATATCACGATTCCATGCTAGATCAATTATAATTAGGTATTATTCACTCAATTGGAGTCATACCCAAACACTACCCACAACATAGGAAGAAACTCTAGCTAGAATTGGGTTTTATCTTCACAATTGGGGGAAATCTAAGGGGATCTGTGGGTGGAAGAACCCATAGATGAATAAGATAACATACCTTGATTCAAATCCCTTACTAAGCTTGCAACAATGGAGGAAGTTGACCTAGCTTGACCCTCTCTTCTTCTTCTTCTTCTTCTTCTTCTTGGGTTTTCTATAGAGAGGATTTTTGAGAAGATGAACTTTGGGATCTTTTTGGGATTTTGGAATTAATGACTTAGTTGGGGTGGTCAATTACTTAAAATAGTTTATATATGTGTATAAAGTCCATAAAAAATTACCCTCACTTAAACCTAATTAAAAAGGAATTTACTAAGCAACCCCTCATTAGGCAACCCACTCTCAGGCACCACGATAAGACCTCATGAGCCGTGGCCTACCTGTGGTCAGTCACGCCCTGAAGCTACCCCTAGGACGCGTACACAGGACCTAGGATCACAAGTGACCCCAAGCTAACCCTATTGTCATAACATAAGCATACTTAAATAAATTGAAGTAAAGAAATACTGTGCGGAAGCTAAATCATCATGTAAACTGAAATGATGGGGAAAACCCATATACTATTTGAATAAATGAAAAGTGTGAGTTCAACAACAACTGAAAAGTCAAACTCTAACACTAAAGTTGAAACTAACTATGTCTGAAGTAAGCCTCTACTGACTATAAATGTTGGGACATGCGCCAGCTAGATCTAGCAAATACTGAAACTAAAGACTAAAAACAAAGGAAGATAATCATGCCACTCGTCCTCGAAAAATGAGGACTCACCACTGATGTTGCTGAACTGAAGATCGTAAACTGATTTATGCGTGATCTGGAAGCTGAGAACCTGAACCTACATCACGAGAAGATGTAGCGCAAAGTATGCGTCAGTACTTAAAAGGTACTGAGCATGCAAGATAGAGTAAAGCTGAACAACAACATAACTGAACCAAAGCATAATGTCTGAGCAATGATAAGAGATAAACATGATACTAAACTGAAAACACTGAATCATGAACTACTGAATGCAATGACCAAGTTTATAACATGCTGAGAATAAAATCTGACTGTAACTGATCACATGGTCAACGCAATAGAATATGACTGTACTGTGGGAGCTACTAATAACCTACATAAAACCACATGAGCTAAATGTGGAGTTCGATGTATATGCCCCATCGAGAGGACCCAGTATACCCTGCTAGAGGTATAGAGGCATGACTGGCGTTATCACTAAAATGATGCCCACAGAGGGGACTTAGAACCTACGGGGAACGTAGTTCTGGGACTTGCGGGTGACTGACCCTAGTCCACTCGATATTAAGCTTCTCCCAATTGATTATGTAATTTAGCAATTTATAATTAAAATGTTGTAATAATGGAAAGCTCAAAATACTAATATGCTAACTGAAAAATGCAACATTAATGTACTGATAATGAAACATTCATAATTGGAGCATGTATAACTGAATAAACTGACCTAGCATGTGCAATTCATGAACTAAAAGAACTACATAACTAGGGTTCTGAATTTATGAAGGAATTTATACCAAACCATACTAAAATCATGAAAATCTAATTAGGAACATTAAAGTAACTAATTTATACTGATCTACTGAAATTCTAGAAACCCTAGGTCTAGATAGTATTAAGGGAATCAGGAATCTGACTGAATTTTAGGGACTAATGGGCAAAAGGAACCCACTAGTGAAATCCCACATACCTGGTGACAAATTCCACGGAGAAATCTTTCGATTTTGGGTCTGGATTTGATGAAAACTCGATGCATTCTTGAACTAGGGCTGCTCGACATTCTCTTCTATTTTGCTCTAAGTTTGATGATTTCTCTTCTATGTCCGACTGTGGGTCATGCCTTAGAATAGTTTTTGTCTGAGATTCTAGGAAGGGTTGCAGGTGGCCATCCACAGACCACCAGAATGGGTCGTGGGTCAGCCTACGGTCCGTAGGTGGCACCATTGGTGGCACCTGAAACTTCTGGAATTCTGCATTATGGTATGTCTAGGATACGGGGTGTTACATTATCTCCCCCTTGGGAATATTCATCCTCGAATGAAATCTAAACTAGTTGGATTGGGAGGGAAAGAGCTGCAAACCCTGCCACTAATTACTAGAAACTGATTTCTGACTGAACTAAGTTCCACTGACATGCAAATATGCTGAAAAATGCAAGTACAAACTGAAGGAACATGATACTAAGACTAAATATACGCATGAATGACTGAAAAACTGAAGAGGAACTATTACCTCAAGCTGGAATGGAATCAGAAGGAAAGAGGTGAGGATACTTGGCCTTAATGGCTGCTTCTGCTTCCCAAGTAGCTCCCTCTACGGACTGACTCCTCCGCAAAACCTTAACTGAAGTGACTTCTTTGTTTCACAACCTTCTAACCCGACGATCAAGAATCTCAACTGGCACATCCTCATAGATGAGACTATCCTTCACAGCCACACTTTCTAAAGGTACTATAGATGTTGGATCACCCACACACTTCTTCAACAACGAAATGTGAAAAACCGAATGCACTACCGCTAGTTCTACTAGCAACTCTAACTCATAAGCCACTCTACCAAATCCTTTCAGGATCTTGTAAGGGCCTACGTATCTAGGACTAAGCTTCCCTTTCTTGCCAAATCACATCACCCCCTTCATAGGTGACACTTTCAGAAAAACCCAAACATCAACTTGGAACTCTAATTCCTTTCTCCTTGCATCTGCATAGGACTTCTGGCGACTCAGGGTTGTCTTTAGTCTATCTCTAATTTGTTGCACTTTCTCCATAGCATCATGAACTGAATCTAGCCCTATCAAGGCTGCTTCACCTACTTCAACCCAACCAACTGAATATCTATATCTATGCCTATACAATGCCTCATAAGGGGACATCTGAATGTCAGAATGGTAATTATTATTGTAGGCGAACTCTATAAGAGGAACGTGATCAGCTCAACTACCCTTGAAATCGATCACACAAGCTCTTAACATGTCCTCTAAGGTCTGAATGATACGCTCTGCCTGACCATTCATCTGTGGATAAAATGTTGTGCTAAGATTAACCTGAGTACCAAGACCTTTCTGAAATGACTTCCAGAAATAAGAGGTAAACTGAGGACCTCTATCTGAGATGATTGACAAAGGAACCCCATGCAATCTCACTATCTCATTAATGTAAAGCTTGGCATAGTCATCCGCCAAAAGTGTAGTCTTAACAACCAAAAAGCACGCAAACTTAGTAACTCTATCAACTATCACCCAAATGGAGTTGTGTTGTCTACGAGTACGAGGTAAACCTGTGATGAAGTCTATGTTGATCACTTCCCACTTCTAAGTAGGAATATTGATCTCTTGGGTCATACCTCCTGGTATCTGATGTTCTACTTTCACTTGCTGGCAATTAGGGCACTTAGCCACAAACTCCGCTATATCCCTTCTCATACCATTCCGCAAAAAGACTTCCCACAAATCATGGTACATCTTAGTGGCGCCTAGATGAATAGAATATCTGGAGTTATGGGCTTCTGCAAGAATCTGCTATCTCAACTCACCCACCTTAGGAACACATAATCGACCCTGATAGCGAAGCACACCATCTTCCCTTTGGGAGAAAACCTCAACCCTTTGTTGACGGACTACACCCTTTAGTTGAAGCAATATCGGATCACTGTCTTGATTTTCCTTAACCTCTGCTACCAATGATGATTCTGACCCATTCTGAACTGTTACACCACCATGTGATATGCTCATAAGATGAACTCCTAAGAGAGCAAGTCTGTGAACATTCTTTGCTAGCTCCTTTCTTTCTTCCTCAACATGTGCTACACTACCCATAGATAGTCTGCTAAGAGCATCTGCTACTACATTGGCCTTACTAGAATGGTAATGCACACTCATATCATAGTCTTTCAGGAACTCAAGCCATCTCCTCTGGCGAAGATTCAACTCTTTCTGGGTGAACACATACTGAATGCTCTTATGGTCTGTGAACAGATCTACGTGAACACCATACAAGTAATGTCTCCAAATCTTAAGTGCAAACACCACTACTGCAAACTCGAGGTCATGAGATGGATAGTTCTTCTCATGCAACTTAAGCTGTCTAGAAGCATAAGCTATAACCTTACCTCGCTGCATCAACACACAACCTAGGCCAACTCTGGATGCATCACAATAGATAACATAACCGTCTGAACCCTCTGGTAGATTCAAAACAGGAGCTGTAATCAACCTAGTTTTCAATTTTGTGAAGCTTTTCTCATAATCATCTGACCACTGAAACTTGACCTTTTTCTGAATCAACTTAGTCAATGGAGAGGCAATGGATGAATCCTTCCACGAACCTTCTGTAATATTCCACTAGACCCAAGAAACTTCTAATATTTGTAGGAGAAGTAGGTCTGGGCCATTGTTTCACTGATTCTATCTTCTGAGAATCCACTCGGATCCCTTCACTAGACACAATATGCCCAAGGAAAGTGACGAATTGCAACCAAAACTTAGATTTGCTAAACTTAGCAAATAACTGGCCATCTTTGAGAGTTTGAAGGACAACCCTCAAATGATTCACATGTTCTTTCTCATTCCTAGAGTAAATGAGGATATCATCAATAAAGACGATAACGAACAAGTCCAAATACTACTTGAACACTCTGTTCATCAAATCCATGAAAGCTGCAGGAGCATTGGTTAGTCCAAATGACATAACTATGAATTTATTATGACCATACCGAGTTCTGAAAGGTATTTTTAGGATGCCAATATCTCTGACTCTGAACTGATGATAACCAGATTTGAGATCCATCTTCGAGAAATGACTAGCACTCTAAAGTTGGTCAAACAAGTAATCAATCCTGGGGATAGGATACTTATTCTTGATTGTGACCTTGTTCAACTGTCTATAATCAATGCACATCCTGAGAGAACCATCTTTCTTCTTCACGAACACTGGTGCATGATGTTTGCGTAATCAAGACACAACTTCTGATGCAAGTGTCTACGATCGTACAATAGTTTAGTAACTCAACCAAGGGTTGGGATCGTTCCCAAGAGACTAGGAGTGAGAAGCAGTGGTTAAGTGCAAAAGTGCTAGAGCTAATCGTAGCTAAATACTTTGGCGAATGAAAACATAACAAATTAAAAAGGGTGACGCAAGCGTCAAGTATCAAATGGGGGTTTGTAAGCAAGAAACAACTAAAATAGTGAAAATAAAGAAAAATGCAAGTATGGAGACGGGATTCTTGGGATATGATAGCAATACGGGATAGAATAAATCATTGGGTACATGCTTTTGATAGTAAATTCATAGAATAAGTATGACTAGGCTAGACTTTAAGGGGGATAAGCTCTCTCTCGAGCAACTTACCTCGTTTCAAATGTGTTTCTCTCGGACACGACTTGCCGCATGAAGAACAACCTCCGCCTTAACCCACTCACTCTCTCAAGCTGAGTGTGTGGACATGGGACTAGGTTTCACTCTCTCGAGCTGAACCTCATGTCGACCCACTCACACTGGCCATCAATTTAGTGGTCTTTGTTTTACGACCTCTATCTCGAGCAAGCCGAAAACACATATATGATATTATATTTGCAACTACAACCTCATTAAGTTCATCCACAACCACTAAACAAAATCACATTTAAACTACAAATAGACTATCAGCAAACAAGACCTAACCACTAATCTAACCCATATTCACAAAATCACACCCCAAGAATTAGGGTTTTAGCTACGCATGTAAAAGAGATAAAGACGTATACCAATATCAATTTCCATCAATGGGTATGCAAAATTAAGTCTTCAAATAAACCAAGAGTGAAGAATCCAAGAGACCCAATTCCAATTCCTTGAATTTGAAACCCTTTGAAAACTCCAAGTTCTTCAAAACCCTCTCCAAAACTTAGAGAGAATATCTCCAAAAGCTCTGTCTCAAACTTAATAATCAAAAAACTAGATAAAATAAGGTAAAATTTGCTACTAAGAATAAAAATTGAACTAGTATTTATAGTTTTCAGAAAATGTGCTCCGAAGGATCTTTCGATGACGTTAGTGGGAATCGCCGATGCATTCGGCGATCCTCCCTTTGGTCTACTTCGTCGCCTTTCATTAGTTACCTTCAGGATCTTTGTGTCCTGGATAATTGGGCGATGTAGCAGTGTTTCGCAGAGTTGCTTGGCGATACGCGATGCTCCTTTTCACCGCCAATTTGCTTCTTTCCTTCAGGGCTCAGCACACTGGAACAAAAGGCGAATATGCGATCTACTAGCGATTCGCTAAATGGGTTCGATGATTCGCAGATCTTTATTTCTTCGTTCTTTTAGCTTCTTTTGCTCCTTTTTGCTTGATAGTGTCCATGCTTTCCCTCAAACTTCAAATACCTGAAACTTAAAGGTTTTCATCAAATATCGAGATAAAACATGCATTTGAGGACACTAATTTCATCAAAATATACCCCTAAATTAGTCCAAATCGTGGACTTATCAGTGCACCATATGGGGAAATACTGGGTATGATGAAGCCCTTATCTAGAAGGTCTTTCAACTGCTCTTTCAATTCCTTAAGTTTAGCTGGAGCCATTATGTAAGGAGGAATAGAAATAGGTTGGGTATCTGGAAGGAGTTCAATTCCAAAGTTGATTTCCCTTTCGGAGGAACTCCGGGAAGATCTTCTAGAAACACTTCTGGGAACTCATTGACTACTGGAACTGACTCAAGAGTTGGGCTTTCGGAGCTTGAATCCTTAACCTGAACTATATGATAGAGATACCCCTTAGAGATTATATTTTTGGCTTTAAGGTAAGAAATGAATCAACCCATAGGCGCTGAGCTACTACCCTTCCATTCTAAGATTGGTTCGTCTGGAAAATGAAAATGAGCAATCCTAGTCCTACACTCGACTAAGGCATAACAAGAATGTAACCAATCCATGCCTAGAATGACATCAAAGTCTACCATTTCTAACTCTACAAGATCTGCCGAGGTGACTTTCTGGGAAACTGTGACAGGGTAATTTATGTACACCCATCTAGCTATAACTGGGTCACCGACTGGAGTAGAGACTGAGAAGGGTTCTAAAATAGGTTTTGACTAACATTGAAGTTGACTGCTATATAGGGAGTTACAAAAGACAAAGTAGGCCCTGCTGTCTTTCCACTAAGTGTACCAGATATGAGCCACATCCTTAAGCTGGTAAGATGCCAACTCAACTTGATCATTCCCAGGTACATACATCACTTCAAGGATCTTCTTGACCTCATCAATGAAGTTTTGGGGATCCTCACCAATCTACGATCCTAAGAACTCAGGCGGATTCATCCTAACAAAATCCCAAACTCTAGCTGCAGCTGACCCAACATTAGTATTTGTCGGAGCTAGACCTGTTGATTGTTCTTTTTGGTCACACTCTAAGCCAACAGTTGGATAGCGTTCCGAAATTCAGCATTCAAAACTTCTTGATCTAGGACTGGAGGAGCTACGTTTGCATTCCTGTCATTCGCATTCCTTGCGTATGCTCTATGAGGAGGCATGATCTTAAGCTCATAGTGACATATTAGAAAGACAGATCATACCAATGCATGATAAGAATATCAAGAAAGTGAAGTTTTCCTAAAACACTTCAAAGCCTCCCTCTCATTAGATGTGGTGCACTTCACACCCATGAAAAGGACTCTACTTAGTGCGGATTTTCAGACATCTTAGGACTCTTAAACCTAGTGCTCTGATATCAAGTTTGTCATGCCTCGAAGCTACCTCTAGGACGCGGACGCGGGACCTAGGATCACAAATGACCCCAAGCTTACCCTGCTAGCATATCATAAGCATACTTAATTAAACTAAAGTAAAGAAATATTATGCGAAAGCTAAATCATCATGTAGACTGAAATGATAGGGAATACTCATATACTATCTGAATAAATGAAAAGTGAGAATTCAACAACAACTGAAGAGTCAAACTCTAACACTAAAATTGAAACTAACTGTGTATAAAGTAAGCTTCTACTGACTAGAAATGTTGGGACATGCCCCAGCTAGATCTAGAAAAAACTAAAACTAAAAACTAAAAGCAAAGGAAGATAATCATGTCACTCGTCCTCAAAGAATGAGGACGCACCACTGATGCTGCTGAACTGAAGATCGTAAACTGATCTATGCATGATCTGGAAGCTGAGAACCTGAACCGACATCACGAGAAGATGTAGTGCAGAGTATGCGTCAGTACTTAAAAGGTAATAGCATGCAGAATAGAGTAAAGTTGAACAATAACATAACTGAACCAAAGCATAATGTCTGAGCAATGATAAGAGATAAACATGATATTAAACTGAAAACACTCAATCATGAAGTACTGAATGCAATGACCAAGTTTATAACATGCTTAGACTGAAATCTAAATGTAACTGATCACATGGTCAATGCAATAGAATTTGACTGTACTGTGGGAGCTACTAATAACCTACGTAAAACCAAATGAGCTAATTGTGGAGTTTGATGTATACTCCCCATCGAGAGGACCCAATATACCCTGCTAGAGGTATAGAGGCATGACTGGCATTATCACTAAAATGATGCCCACAGAGGGGACTTAGAACCTACGGGGAACGTAGTTCTGGGACTTGCGGGTGACTGACCCTAGTCCACTCGATATTAAGCTTCTCCCAATTGATTATGTAATTTAGCAATTTATAATTGAAATGTTGTAATAATGGAAAGCTCAAAATACTAATATGCTAACTGAAAAATGCAACATTAATGTACTGATAATGAAACATTCATAACTGGAGCATGTATAACTGAATAAACTAACCTAGCATGTGCAATTCATAAACTAAAAGAACTATATAGATAGGGTTCTGAATTTATGAAGGAATTTATACCAAACCATACTAAAATCATGAAAATCTGATCAGGAACATTAAAGTAACTAAGTTATACTGATCTACTGAAATTATAGAAACCCTAGGTCTAGATAATATTAAGGGAATCAAGAATCGAATTGAAATCTAGGGACCTAATGGGCGAAAGGAACCCCCTAGTGAAATCCCACATACCTGGTGACAAATTTTACGGAGAAATAATTCGATTTTAGGGCTGAAACTGATGAAAATTCGTTGCGTTCTTGAACTAGGGTTGCTCGACTTTCTCCTCTATTTTGCTGTAAGTTTGATGGTTTTTTGGTGAATAAGTAATTAGGTTAAGTTCTAATTAGTTTACTAAGCTAAAACTGACGTAAATCACAGAGTTTAAGCGTTAAACAACGTAGTTTAGGTGTCCAACGCATAGGAGAAAAGACCAAACGATCCCTGACTTAAAATCTATTGAAGCCACCTACAGACAGATCGACGGTCCGTGAACTAATCCACGATCCGTCCTGTCAGTCCGTCAATCGCCTTCAGAGACTGGATTCTGAGGGGTCCTGAGGGTTTTGACCTATAGACGGATCGACGATCTGTGCACTGATCCACTATATGTCATGTCTGACCGTTGATTAACTTCAGAAACTAGGTTCGTAGTAGTCCTGAGGGTCTTGATCTATGGACGGATCGAAGATCCGTGGAATGATCCACGATCAGTACTGTTCGACCGTGGGTCATGACTTAGAATAGTTTTTGTCTGAGTTTCTTGGGAGGGTTGCAGGTGGCCATCCACGGACCACCAGAATGGGTCGTGGGTCACCCTACGATTCGTAAGTGGCACCGTTGGTGGTACCTAAAACTTCTAAAATTCTACACTTTGGTCTGTCTAGGATACAGGGTGTTACATGGTCCTTGGGTAGTGGCTAATGCTTGGTGTCTTAGCCTCCACAAAGCTGAGGCATGACCACGAGCCTTCCCACGAACCGTGGTCAAGACAACTGGCCGTGAAGTGGCTCATGGTCCTTGGGCAGTAGCCTTGTCCCAAGGCCTTGCCTCTCACCATGCTAAGGGACCTTCACGAGACCTCTCACGAACCGTGGTCAATACCACTGGTCGTGGTGATGGTCGTGAACTTGGGGCAGCCTTGGCCTTTGGCTTAGGCTTTGCCCCTTTGCCTTAGCACTTACCCTTGTAACCCTGAACTAAACCCTAGATGGTATTTTAAACTACGGGGTGCACATGCCTTGATGTTTAACCCCTAAACCCCTTATTTTAAGTACAGGAAGTCTTATCTAAAACTCTAACCCTCATATCAAACTCTAGAACCCTAACTTGAGGCTCTAGTTTAGTCTACTAGTTTCCGAGGTATTACAATATCTCCCCCTTGGGAACATTCATCCTCGAATGACGATTCTAAACACTTCTTAAAGGAAACGACTCTAGACTAGCAACCCATCATGCATGTAACATATCTAAATGCACATAAACAACGAGGAAAACTCCAACTCCAACTAAACATACTCAATGCAACACAAGGGAGTAGGAACTACATCTAACAACCCATTTATGCAAGAAATTCCCATAATTAGTCATGTTCAAGGAGGAACTAGCTTCTCCTAGTCATAACATGCTCAACATACTCTCATGGAGCTCAGATGCAATTTACTCTCAAAAGCATTTATTCAAGGAAGAATCTCTCAACTCCAAACTAAAGCATGCTCATATATTCATCTCATGAAGTAAGAATACGCAACTCATACTCAATGCACTCCAACATGAGAAAAACAATTCACATAAACTCATTTTCTTTCAAAACACAAGTTTTCGTGAAAATGCATCATATAAGGAAATCATGGCAACACATAAACACATAATAACCTTACTACCTAGGCACACCATAACCCCCTTGGGATTAAGCCTATATTGTCACCCCCCGAGGCTAACCCCTAGACGCGAAAACGGGACCTAGGATCACGAGTGACCCCAAGCTAACCCTGCTAGCATATCATAAGCATACTAAAGCAAACTGAATCAATAAATATTGTGCAGAAGCTAAATCATATAAGAATCTGAAATGATGGGGAATACCCATATACTAAATCTGGATATATGAAAACTGAGAGTTTGAGTAAAAATGAAAAGTCAAACTCTAACACTAAAACTGAAACTAACTATGTCTGAAAATAGCCTCTAACTTACTAGAAGTGCTGGGGCATTCCCCAACTAAATCTAGTAAAACTGAAACTAAAACTAAAAGCAAGAAGATAATCATGGCACTAGTCCTCGAAGAATGAGGACTCACCATTGATGCTCCTGAACTGAAGATCGGGAACCGATCTATGCGTGATCTGACTGATGAGGTACTGAACCTACATCACGAGAAGATGTAGCGCAGAGTATGCGTCAGTATTTGAATGGTACTGAGCATGAAGGATAGAGTAAAGTTGAATAATAACATAACTGAATAAGCAATAAAACAATGATATAATCTAAACATGATAAGGATACTGGAAATACTGAACATGGATAAACTAAATGCAATGACCAAGGTTATAACATACTGAGACTGAATATTGAACCATACTGATAACATGGTCAATGTAATATAATTTGACTGAACTGTAAGAGAGCTACTAATAACCGACATAAAACCACATGAGCTAAATGTGGAGTCTGATGTATACACCCCATCGAGAGGACCCAATATACCCTGTCAGCGGTATAGAGGCATGCTGGCGTGATCACTAAAATGATGCCCACAGAGGGGACTTACAACCTACGGGGCACGTAGTTCTGGGACTTAAGGGTAACTGACCCTAGTCCACTCGGAATTAAGCTTCCCATATGATTAAGTAATTAACACTTTATGACTGAATTGTTGTAATACTGGATAGCTGAATATACTAACATGCAAACTGAGAATGCAACATTAATATACTGATAATAATGCATTCAAAAACTGAGGTATGTTTATATATGACTGAATTAAGTTGCCTAGCATGCGTAATTCATGAACTCAAAGAAATACATAGCTAGGGTTCTGAGTTTATGCATGAACCTGGTCAATAACGATACTGAATTCATGATAATACGATTTGGATCATTCTAATAGCTAAAACCCAACAATTCTAACATTCAAGAAACCCTAAGTTTAGATAATATTAAGGGAATCAAGATTCTGACTGAAATCTAGGGACCTAATGGGTGAAAGGAACCCACTAGTGAAATCCCACATACTTGGTGACGAATTCCACGGAGAAATCTTTCGATTTCGTGGCTGGAACTGATGGAACCTTGTTGCGTTCTTGAACTAGGGTTCTTGACCTCTTTTTCCTTTTACGCTCTAATTTTTCTAAGTTTTGAAGAATGATTTGACTTAGGTAAGTTCTAGTTATGTTTCTAGGCTAAAATTGACCAAAACCACGTATTTTAGGGTCTAAACGACGTAGTTTAAGGGTCCAACGCATAAGGAAAGGATCAAAAGACCCTTGACTTGACTGTTGTCGGGGTCACCGATGGACCATTGATCGACCGACTGTCTGTGCTAGTCAACCATCAGTCGTGACTGGAGGCTGGAATTTGGGGGTTTGATCCACGGTCCGTGGATCCATCCGTGGGTCGACACTTAGAATGATTTATGGGGCTGAGTCTGGGTAGGGTTGCAAATGCGAATCACGGATCACCAGTACGGGCCGTGGGTCACCCTACGGTCTGTGGGTGGCAACCGTGGGTTGCACCTGTAACTTCTGGAAATCTACCTTGAGGTCTGTTTTCGGATACGGGGTGTTACATTACCTCCCCCTTGGGAACATTCATCCTTGAATGAAGACTAACTAGCTGAAATTGAGGGAAGAGCTGCAACCCCTACCACTAAACACTGGTAAATGATTTTCTGACTGAACTAAGTTCCAAGAACATGCAAATATGCTGAAAATGCAAGTACAACATGTAGGAACATGATGCTAAGACTGAAACTGCGCATGAATGACTAAAAAAACTGAAGAGGAACTATTACCTCAAGCTGGAGTGGAATCGGAAGGAAAGAGGTGAGGATACTTGGCCTTCATGGCTGCTTCCGCTTCCCAAGTAGCTCCATCTACGGACTGACTCCTCCACAAAACCTTGACTGAAGTGACTTCTTTGTTTCTCAACCTTCGAACCTGATGATCAAGGATTTCAACTGGTACCTCTTCATAAGTGAGACTATCATTCAAAACCACACTTTCTAAGGGTACAATGGATGCTGGATCACCCACACACTTCTTCAACAACGAAATGTGAAAAATCGAATACACTGTTGCTAGTTCTGTTGGCAACTCTAACTCATAAGCCACTTTACCAACTTTTTTCAAGATCTTGTAAGGGCCTACATATCTAGGACAAAGCTTCCCTTTCTTGCCAAATCTCATCACCCCCTTCATAGGTGACACTTTCAGGAAAACCCAATCATCAACTTGGAACTCTAATTCCTTTCTCCTTACATCTGCATAGGACTTCTGGCGACTCTGGGCTTTCTTAAGTCTATCTCTAATGAGTTGCACTTTCTCCATAGCATCATGAACTGAATCTGGCCCTATCAAGGTTGCTTCACCTATTTCAAACCAACCAACTGGAGATCTACATATACGCCCATACAATGCCTCATAAGGGGCCATCTGAATGCTGGAATGGTAGCTATAATTATAGGTGAACTCTATAAGAGGAAGGTGATCATCCCAACTAACCTAGAAATCGATCACACAAGCTCTCAATATGTCCTCTAAGTTATGAATGGTAAGCTCTGCTTGACCATCTGTCTATGGATGAAATGTTGTGCTAAGATTAACCTAAGTACAAAGACCCTTTTGAAATGACTTCCAGAAATGAGAGGTAAACTGAGGACCTCTATCTGAGATGATAGACAAAGGAACCCCATGCAACCTAACTATCTCATTAATGAAAATCTTGGCGTAGTCCTCAACCGAATTTATAGTCTTAATAGCTAAAAATTGCACACACTTAGTAACTCTATCAACTAACACCCAAATAGAGTCATGTTATCTGTGAGTACAAGGTAAACCTGTAATGAAGTCCATCTTGATCACTTCCCACTTCCAAGTAGGAATGTTGATCTCTTGAGCCATACCTCCTGGTTTCTGATGTTCTACCTTCACTTGTTGGCAATTAGGGCATTTAGCCACAAAATCTGTTATATCCCTCTTCATGTCATTCCACCAAAAGACTTCCCGCAGATCACGGTACATCTTAGTAGCGCCTGGATGAATAGAATACCTAGAGTTATGGGCTTTTGCAAGAATATTCTGTCTCAACTCACCTACATTAGGAACACATAATCGACCCTGGTAGTAAAGCACACCATCTCCCCTTGGGAGAAAACCTCAACTTTCTGCTGATGGACTGCACCCTTTAGTTGAAGCAATATAGGATCATTGTCTTGCATTTCCTTAACCTCCACTACCAATGAAGATTCTGACCCATTCTGAACTGGTACACCACCATCTGATATGCTCATAAGACGAACTCCTAAGCGAGCAAGTTTGTGAACATCCTTTGCTAGCTCATTTCTTTCTTTCTCAACATGTGCCACACTATCCATAGATAGTCTGCTAAGATCATCTGCTGCTACATTGGCCTTACCAAGATGGGAATGCACACTCATATCATAGACCTTGAGGAACTCAAGTCATCTCATCTGGCAAAGATTCAACTCTTTCTGGGTGAACACCTACTGAAGGCTCTTATGGTCTGTGAACATATCTACGTGAACACCATACAAGTAATATCTCCAAATCTTAAGTGCAAACACCACTACTGCAAACTCGAGGTCATGAGTTGGATAGATTTTCTCATGCACCTTAAGCTGTCTAAAAGCATAAGCTATAACCTTACCTCGTTGCATCAATACACAACTTAGGCCGACTTTGGATGCATCACAATAGATAACATAATCGTCTGAACCCACTGGTAGAGTCAAAAAGGGAGTTGTAGTCAACCTAGTTTTCAGTTCTGCGAAGCTTTTCTCACAATCATCTAACCACTGGAACTTGACCTTTTTCTGAGTTAACTTAGTCAATGGAGAGGCTATGGATGAAAATCCTTCCACGAACCTTCTGTAATAACCAGCCAAACCCAAGAAACTTCTAATATCTGTAGGAGAGGTAGGTCTGGGCCGTTGTTTCACTGCTTCTATGTTCTGGGAATCCACTTCGATCCTTTCGCTAGACACTATATGCCCAAGGAAAGCAACTGACTGCAACCAAAACTCACATTTGCGGAACGTAGCGAATAACTAGCGATCTTTGAGAGTCTGCAGGACAACCCTCAAATGATTCGCATGTTCTTCCTCATTACTAGAGTAAATGAGGATATCATCAATAAAGATGATAACGAACAAGTCCAAATACTACTTGAACACTCTGTTCATCAAATCCATGAAAGATGCAAGAGCATTGGTTAGTCCAAATGACATAACTACAAATTCATAATGACCATACCGAGTTCTGAAGGCTATTTTTGGGATGTCACTACTCTGAATCTGAGCTGATGATAACCGGATCTGAGGTCTATCTTTGAGAAATGACTAGTACCCTGAAGTTGGTCGAACAAGTCATCAACCCTGGGGATAGGGTACTTATTCTTGATTGTGACCTTGTTCAACTGTCTATAATAAATTCACATCCTGAGAGAACTATCAAGACTGGTGCACCCCATGGGGAAATACTAGGTCTGATGAAGCCCTTATCTAGAAGGTCTTTCACCTTCTCTTTCAATTCCTTAAACTCCGCTGGAGCCATTCTATAAGGAGGAATAAAAATAGGCTGGGTATTTGGAAGGAGATCAATTCCAAAGTTGATTTCCCTTTCAGGAGCAACTCTAGGAAGATCTTTTGGAAACACTTCTAGGAACTCATTAACTACTGGAACTGACTCAAGAGTTGGGGTTTCGGAGCTAGAATCCTTAACCTGAACTAGATGATAAAGATAACCCTTAGAGATCATCTTTCTATCCTTAAGGTAAGAAATGAATCGACCCATAGGTGCTAAGCTACTACCCTTCCATTCTAAGATTGGTTCATCTGAAAACTGAAAATGAACAATCCTAGTTCTACAATCGACTGAGGCATAACATGAATGTAACCAATCCATGCCTAGAATGATATCGAAGTCTACCATTTATAACTCTACAAGGTCTGTTGAGGTGACTTTCTAGGAGACTGTGACAGGGCAATTTATGTATACCCGTCTAGCTATAACTGGGTCACCTACTAGAGTAGAGACTGAGAAGGGTTCTAAGAGAGTTTCTGGACTAACATCGAATTTGACTACTATATAAGGATTTATAACGGAAAGAGTAGCCGCTGGATCTAACAAAGCATAAACATCTAGATTAAAGACTCGTAACATACCAGTGACCACATCAGGAGAATCTTTCTGATCCTGGCGTTGTCTGCCACTTGTACCAGATGAGTTACCCTGCTGAGTTGGGAGACCTGTTGGTGCTGCTAAAGTTGTAGACTGAGTTCTACTATTATTGCCTCATTGACCCTGTTTAGCAGAAGGACAATCTCTCAACCTGTGACCAGACTGACTGCACCCAAAGCATCCTTCATTTCCTGCAACACACTCGCCCAGATGGTTCTTACCACACTTATAACAAGTTGGGTAGGTTCTGGTGCCTGAAACACTCCCCTAAAACTTAGAGCCTGATGCCCTACCATTCTGATCATGTCTGAACTTGAAGGATGGAACACTAGCAGATAAAGGTGCTGGAGTTGAAGACTTCTGCTGAAACTGCGAGAGATTTCAACCACCCGATTTTTGTTGAAAATAACCATAGTTGCCTGTCCTAGCCTTCTTATTCTCCTTAGCATGTTCCCTAAGCTTATCACCCTCAACTTATTGAGCATGAGTCATGAACCTAGAGATGTTCATATCTTCAAGTAACATGGCATTCCTACACTCTATTTTCACAAGATCGGATACCCCATACATGAACTTGTTCATTTGAGCCGTGGAATCAGCAACCATGTGAGCAGCATACCTGGAAAGTTGGGTGAACTTGAGTCCATACTTTTGGACCGTCATAGAACCCTGCCTCAAATTCATAAACTCCTGAGCTTTCGCCTCCCTCAACTCTCTTGGGAAGAACCTGTCCAGAAAAGTCTCACTAAGCATTCCCAAGTAATAGGAGTTGCATTTGTACCCATGTTTTGTTTCCACTTAGTATACCATATATGAGCTACATCCTTAAGCTGGTAAGATGCCAACTCAACCCGATCAATCCTAGTTACCTACATCACTTCAAAGATCTACTTGACCTCATCAATGAAGTTTTAGGGATCCTCAATAATCTGCGATCTTAAGAACTCAGGCGGATTCATCCTAACAAAATCCCAAACTCTAGCTACAGCTGACCCAACAATAGCATTTGCAAGAACTGGAACCTGCTGATTGTTCTGGTTAGTCACACTCTAAGCCAAAAGTTGAATGGCGTTCTAAAATTCTGTATTTGAAACTTCCTGATCTAGGACTGGAGGAACTGCATTAGCATTGCATGCATTAGCATTATATGTGTAAGCTCTACGAGGAGGCATGATCTTTAGGGAATAACAACGGATCAGAACGAGGAAATTGGATCATACCTCACAAACGATAAGAGTAAGAAAGAGAGTGAAGTTTTCCTAAAACACTTTGTAGCCTCCCTCTCATTAGATGTGGTGCACTTCACACCCATGAAAAGGACTCTACTTAGTGTGGCTTTTTAAACATCCTAGGAATCTTAAACCTAGTGCTCTAATACCAAGTTTTTCACGCCCCGAGGCTACCCCCTAGACGCGGACACAGGACCTAGGATCATGAGTGATCCCAAGCTAACCCTGCTGGCATATCATAAGCATACTAAAGCAAACTAAATCAATAAATATTGTGCAGAAGCTAAATCATATAAGAATATGAAATGATGGAGAATACCCATATGCTAAATCTAGATATATGAAAACTGAGAGTTTGAGTACAAATGAAAAGTCAAACTCTAACAGTAAAACTGAAACTAACTATGTCTGAAAATAGCCTCTAACTGACTAGAAGTGCTGGGACATGCCCCAGCTAAATCCAGTAAAGACTGAAACTAAAACTAGAAGCAAGAAGATATTCATGTCATTAGTCATTGAAGAATGAGGACTCACCACTGATGTTGTTGAATTGAAGATTGGGAATCGATCTATGCGTGATTTGACTGCTGAGGACCTGAACCTACATCACGAGAAGATATAGCGCAGAGTATGTGTCGGTACTTGAAATGTATTGAACATGCAGGATAGAGTAAAGCTAAATAATAACATAACTGAACAAGCAATAAAGCAATGATATAATCTGAACATGATAAGGATACTGGAAATACAGAACATGGCTAAACTAAATGCAATGACCAAGTTTATAACATACTGAGAATGAATACTGAACTACACTGATAACATGGTCAATGCAATAGAATCTGACTGAACTGTAAGGGAGCTACGAATAACCGACATAAAACCACATGAGCTAAATATGGAGTGCCATGTATACGCCCCATCGAGAGGACCCAATATACCCTACCAGAGGTATAGAGGCATGCTGGCATGATCACTAAACTGATGCCCACATAGGGGACTTACAACTTACGGGGCACGTAGTTCTGGGACTTGAGGGTGACTGACCCTAGTCCACTCGGTATTAAGCTTTCCATATGATCAAGTAACTAACACTTTATGACTGAAATGTTGTAATACTGGATAGCTCAAAATACTGACATGGAAACTGAGAATGCAACATTAATATACTGATAATAATGCATTCGAAAACTGAGGCATGTTTATATATGACTGAATTAGCTGGCCTAGCATATGTAATTCATGAACTAAAAGAACTACATAGCTAGGGTTCTGAGTTTATGCATGAACCTAGGCATTAACGATATTGAATTCATGAAAATACGATTTGGATCATTCTAACAGCTAAAAACCAACAATTCTAACATTCAAGAAACCCTAAGTCTAGATAATATTAAGAGAATCAAGATTCCGACTAAAATCGAGGGACCTAATGGGTGGAAGGAACCCACTAGTGAAATTCCACATACCTGGTGATGAATTCCACGGAGAAATCTTTCGATTTCAGGGCTGGAACTGATGGAACCTTATTGCGTTCTTGAACTAGGGTTCTTGACCTCTTTCTCCTCTTACGTTTCAATTTTTCTAAGTTTTAAAGAATGATTTGACTTAGGTAAGTTCTAGTTATGTTTCTAGGCTAAAACTAACCAAAACCACGTAGTTTAGGGGTCCAACGCATAAGGGAAAGACCAAAAGACCCCTGACTTGACTGCTGTCAGGGTCACCGACGGATGGGACCGACGGACCATCGATCGACTGACGGCCTGTGCTGGTCAACCGTCAGTCACTACTGGAGGCTGGAATTTGGGGGTCTGATCCACGGTCCATGACCTGACCTACAGTTTGTGGGTCCGACCGTGGGTCGACACTTAGAATGATTTCTAGGGTTGAGTCTGGGGAGGGTTGCAGATGCGAACCATGGACCACCAGCACGGGTTGTGGGTCACCCTACGATCCATGGGTGGTAACTGTGGGTTGCACCTGTAACTTCTGGAAATCTACCTTGAGGTCTGTTTTCGGATACGGGGTGTTACATATACAAACTCTTCTAAACATCATCTATCACATGGAAGCGATAATGAAGCTCATTCATACTAAAGACAACATCAAGGTCTATCATATCAAATTTATCAAGTCATAAAAGACAAGCAACACCGGAATCTAGATAAAGCATGAAACACATACCGGTAGCAACATAAGGAGGTCACTCTTGATCATTTCTAGCTTGGAGATCTTAAGGCATATTCTTCCTTGGAGCCTTCCCACCCAAACCAATTGGACAAGAGGAAGAGTAGGGTTGGGACCTACGACGACTATCCTCTTCATTTCTAGCCACCTTAGAGTAATGCCTTATCTTGTGGCCCAACTCACCACAACCAAAACAAACATTTGAACCCGCTAAGTATTCACCCTCATGCCTTCTATCAGACTTACCACATCCCAGCAATAGAATCTCATGACTATCATCTTGAGACTTAAGGCTAGGCACCCTCTTTTGGTTGAACTTATGAGTACTTGAGGGACTTTGCCCGGGGAACTTTTGTCTAAACCTAGGGCGACCATGTCCATCAGACTCATCATCAAAGGACTTATAATCATCCCATCTAGACCTCTTTTTCTCCCTAGATTCTTCCTTGAGTTTTGACTCCTCAATTCATTGGGCGAAAACCATAAGACGTGAGATATCCATATCATCAATAAGCATTGCCATACGATATTCTTTTTCTACTAAGTCGGACACTCCCATCATGAAATGATTCATCCTAGCCCTTGAATCCTCCACTAAAGTTGGAGCATACATGGAGAGTTGAGTAAACTTTAGATAGTACTCTTGAACACTCATACTACCTTGCTTAAGGTTCATAAACTCTTGCATCTTAACCTCCTTCAACTCTAGGGGAAAGAACCTATCAAGGAATGTCTTCTCAAACACCTCCCACTCTATGGGACCCGCTTTTGCCGGTCTACTCTCTTTCCATTGACCATACCATATTTGAGCTACCCCTTTCAATTGGTAAGCGGCTAATTCCGCTTTCTCTACCAAAGTCACCCCTATGATATTAAGAATCTTATAAACCTCATCTATAAACTCCTTAGGATCTTCCCCCACTTTGGATCCATGAAACTCCAGAGGGTTCATCTTAATAAACTCCCTCACTCTAGAAGTCGCGGAATTCACATTAGGGTTCACACGAGGCCAAAGATCCCTATTGGCTTGGGCCATCATAGCTTATGCCAACAATTGCATGGTAGACCTAAACTCCGCATGAGTCACATTCTCCCCTATAGGGTCAATTGGAGCTTGAGGAGAATCTTGGGGTGGAGCTTGGAAAGGAACCTCTTGATCCATATTTTCTTCCTTATTTCTCCTAGCATTTTCCCTTGTATTAGTTATACCCTGAAAAACCATAGGGTACGGATTAGGAGAAAGACCTACTAGAACCAAACTCTATGGCACGACTTAGAGAATGAAGAAGTGAAGTTTCCTAAATATCCAATAGACTCATATTCATAAATGTGGCGTGCTTCACATTTACGAACAAGACTCTACTAGACGTAGTTTGAGACAATCCTAGAACCATTCTAAACCTTGTACTCTGATTACCAAGTTTGTCACGACCCAGGGGTACTGATGAGTCCACAATTTGGACTCATTTAGGGATTCATTTTAATAGAATTAGTGTCCTCAAATGCATATTTTGTCTCAATAACTGATGTAAATCCTTAAGTTTTAGGTAATTGGAGTTTGAGGCAAAGCATGGACACTACTTGGCAAAAAGGAACAAAACGGCTGAAAAGACGAAGAAAAGAAGGCCTGAGGATCGCCTAAACCATTGGGCGATTCACCAAATGGCATTAACCTCACCCATTATTCCAATAAGTTGAGCCCTGAAGGAAAAGATCAAGTGGGCGCGTCGCCGAACAGTTCCGCAAAGCAGTACTATATCGCCTAATGATCCAGAACGCGAAGATGCTGAAGGCAAAAGCTGAAAGGCGATGAAGCAAGCCAAAGGGTGGATCACCGAGTGCATCGACGATCCCGACTAACTGTGCCGAGTGATCCTTCGCAACACATTTTTAGACAACTATAAATACTAGTTTGAATTTTTATCCTAGTATGCAATTTTAGATACAACATTTTATTTTCTAAGTTTTCAAGTAGAGAGATCTTGTTCTTAGCTTTTGAAGATTTGAAGACTTCCAATTCCAACAAATTGGATGTGGGTGTTGAAGATTCTTCATCCTAGACTCATTTAAAGTGAATATAAATCATACCCAATTGATGTTACTTCGATTTGGTATCATTTTCTTCCTTTTTTTCTATATCTAGCTAAAACCCCAATTCTTGGGGTGTGATTTTGTGAATATGGGTTAAATTTCCTATTGGGTATTGCTTATTGTTAGTGTATTTGCTATTTAAATATGATTTCGTTTAGAAGTTGTGTTGGAACTTAATGGGATTGTAGTTGCAAATATGATTTAATCTTAATGTTTTTGGCTTGTTCGAGAGAGAGGTTTTAAAACTAAGACTACTAAATCAATAGCCGGTGGTTACTGGGTCGTCGTGGGTTCAGCTCGAGAGAGTGAATCCTAGGCCTTTTCCAACACATTCAGCTCGAGAGAGTGAATAGGCTAAGGCGGAGGCTGTGCTTAAAAGCGGCAACTCAATGTTCGAGAGAAACCGAGTTGATTCGGGATAAGTTGCTCGAGAGAGAATTTACCCCCACTAAAGTCTAACCTAGTTACAAATGTTCAGCAATTGACTATCGATAGCATTTACCCGATTGTATAATTTATCCCATATTCCTATCACATCCCAAGAATCTCATCTCCCTATATTCGCATCTCTTTATTTTCGTTGTTTTTGTTCATTAATTGAATACAAACCCCCCATTGATAATTGACATTCTGTCAACCCCTTAACTTATCATGTTTTTACTCAATAAGGTTTTTAGCTATAGTTAACTTTAGCAAATTCGCGCTTAACTCTTAATTCTCAGAAACCGCTCCCTTGGGACTCGACCCCAACCCTTGGTTGGGTTATATTACTATTAAATGACCGATGACACTTGAATTGGAAGTTGTGTCTTTGATAACGTCATTCAATCAAAATGGCGCTGCTATCGGGGAGTGGTGTTACTTGAGAACTTCGAGCAGAGTCAAATTCCACTTTTGTTAGTCGTAGTTTTACTTACTTAAGTTTTAGTTTTGTTTTTCTCTGTGTTGCCATTGTAAGCAGATACTTTGAGCATGGCGATAGAAATGGTGGAAAATTGGCTGAGACGAACCAAGGAGTCAAAAGGGACTTCAATGTAACTGCACTGGTAACTCAGCTATACAATCTGGCCACTAAAATATCAGAGATAGAAGTCCAGTGCAAAAGAAAAGGGAGGTACATACCCCCTCATGAGCGGAGAAAGTTTAGAGACAATGAGAACAGTCGTGTCGAGGATACACTACTAACCATTCTCCAAAAGATCACTGAGCAAGATAGAATGCTGGAAGAGATGAAGGAGAATATTGAAGTGTTAAATCAGATGATTGGCTCTCACTCAAGATGTATCCAACTGATTGAAACACTCATGAGTCATGTAGTGCCTCAGTTCCACCCAAATGAGCAATTGGGGTTACCTAGTAGCACTAGGGATAACCCGAATGATGGAGTTTGAGTAAGGACTTGCGTCGTGCCACGACATTAACTAAGGCGCTTCTTGGGAGGCAACCCAAGGTTTTATCGTTTTGACTTGGTATTCTAGAATAAAGAATTGTTAATTGTGCAGGTTTGAGTGTGGAAAGTGTTTGAAAAGTGCATATTGGCAGGCAAATGTTCCAGTCGGCGCATCGCCAAAGAGGTCGGCGTGCCCAAGTTGATTCGCCGTTTGGCTCAACACAATTTTAACTTGGAGCCTGTAAAACTCGGCGAGCCCAGGAGCAACTTGTTTACTCGCCGACTAGATCAGTGATCCTGATGTTGTCCGCCGTTTAAAATCCCAAGTAACTGAAGGTCTTGTAAAAGTCGGCGGGGTAAGTGACCACTAGGCATGTCGCCAAGTGGATCGGCGAGTGCGACTAACGTCGCCGAATAGACGCGACTGGACGGTTATTAAGGGCCAAAAGTTCTAAAGTTTCAAACTTTTCACTTTCCCTCGCTTTCAAACTTCACAAACTCACACCAAGTTAGTATTTTCAATAATTTTGCATTCCATAAGTATTTTGGTTATTGGTTGGTGCTCTGAATTAGGATTTCATTGCCGCCTAGCATTTTAAAGTATTTTAACCGGCACAAAGGTTGGTTTTCCGAACCCCGAGTTTACTTTAGTAATTTATTCTCTTATGCAAATGATATTATTGTATTGTCATGTGTTGGGCCTCTCTGATAGGATTAGAATGCTTAAATGCCAGTTTTAATATAATAATCTTCCCTGTATTGTTCTGATCGTCGAATGCTCGTAAATTTGTTCCTTAAATTGAGTTAAATTTTGTGGGGGTGTGCTTGTATGTTGGTTAGATTTGTTGGGTGAAGCCTGAGTAGCCCGTATCTGTGCTAAATGGCATAAATTGCACAATGATGGAGTGGGTGACACCATTCTTAAGGGCAAAAGTCGTCAAATGGCCAAATTTGGCAAAACTAGGAGAAGTCTAAGTACTCCGGGGCAATGGGTGTTATGGGTCTGAGCTTAATTATACTAGTGCATGCTTTGATTTTGCTTTCGAGGGTTGCGGGGTTGAATTCAAGAAGCTGGGTTGAAAATAGGCACCTTGGGCCGTTTGGCAAGCTAGGTCGAGCTCGCCGAACCACTCGGTGGTTTGCCTAATGTCCCCATCTCACCTTTGATTTCATGCTCTATTTGATCATTGATTCTGTAACTTTCGGTGAGAAGCTTGATGTCGCCAAATGCACTCGGTGACTTGTTGATAGGCTTCTCTTTCGCCCTTTGTCTGCACTCCTGAACCCTTGTGCACTGGAACTTTCGGCAGGCTAGCCCTTAATCGCCAAAATCTATCGGCGATTCACCGAAAGGGACCTTCCATCGCCAACTTTCTGAGGATTTTGAGCCAATCCCTTCGGCGAGCCCGATTTAGCTCGCCAAAGCGATTCGGTGATTCACCGACTTGATCGGTGAGTCTGTCAGCAGTAAATTTTCAGTGCTTTGATATGAATATTTACAAATTTTTCTCTGATGTTTTGCAGACATGGTGCTAACAAATCTAGATAGGCCACCCCAGAAAAAGGCACGGGGCATTACTATAAGCAAAGGGGGATCAAATCCTCCAAAGAAGAGAAGGGCAAGAACTCCGACCGGGAGAAAAGGCAAAAGAAAAAAGGCCGATGACACCCGAGCTAATTTGTCTGAGCCTGAAGACGAGCAACCTTTGATTTCCTAAAGAGATGAGATCCGGGCTAGATCTCAACCCACGTCCACCAAAGTTCCCTCAGCTGCCACCCCTCCTGCAACAGCCTCCTGTGACCCCTACGCTTCCTATCGTTCCTCCTCCCAGGCTTCTGAACAGATTGAAAGGTGATGGTTTATGAACCATCCTCGAGGAAAATCTGCTTTCTACAGAAGGCTTGGAAGGGAAGTATTCATATATGAGGGAGACCCTCCAATTCCATAGGTTCGAGCAGTTCACTAGGCCCCGAGGCCCTTATATTCCCTCTTGGGTCCGTGAGTTCTACACAGCTTATGGTGATCTGGTTCCCAAGAGCAAGAAGAAGGCTAGTGAATTCAGATCGGTAAAGGCGGTCATGGTCCGAGGCAAGGAGGTTGGGTGCAGCAGTGAGTACATTAATGTTGTACTAGGTAGAGATCTACACTCTACACACCCGTATGATGGATTGCCTGTTGCTCAATCCTTGGATGATCTGAAGGGGTGGCTGGCACCTTTAATTTCCGATATCACTCTAAGGTGGATCGAGACGGACGCCCCTATTGAGAAGAGGGATTTGATTATTGCTGCCCGGTTCTAGTTTGGCTTTATCAGCAGCAACATTATGCCATCCTAGAATGAATCTATCCTCCGCCATTCTAAGGCAGCATGCCTAGGGTCCATCATATCCAGGAGGCACATCGACCTAGGACTTCTGATTTCACAAGAGATAGCCTTGAGGGCCAAGCAGAGACAGACCTCTCTGCCATTCCCGGTCCTGATCACTGAGCTGTGCTGGCGTGCTAGATTATCCCAGGATGTTGCGAGAGATATTGAGGTCACTCCTTCTTCCTCCACTGACATCCGACGTATTGAGGCGGAATACATACGAGAGCAGGCTGATGGGAGGATATCAGTTCCAGCAAATGCTTCTCCGGAAGTTAATGTTGATTTGTTACCTGCAGAGGCATCTTCGCCTACTCCGGCCTCTGGGCCTTCAGGTACTTCTACCCCTCCCACTTCTTCACAGGTTTCGGGCACCTCCACCTCATTCCAGCCAGTCAAGATTACTCAGGCGATGATCCTGAAAATGGGGAATCTGACCTATTCAGCTGATATGAGGGCGACTAGATTGGAGAGATCCATCCCAATGATGACTGAGAGTGTTATTTCAGCTGCACTGACCCCCCTTCGGGCTTCTGTTGATGATCTGGCTACTAGAGTCACAGCTTGTGAGACCAGACAGGGGGAGTCCTCAGCGATTTCAGCTTTGCAAGCCGAGTTAGCAGACTTGAGGAAGGAC
Source organism: Solanum acaule (assembly GCA_036250505.1). NCBI lineage: Eukaryota > Viridiplantae > Streptophyta > Magnoliopsida > Solanales > Solanaceae > Solanum > Solanum acaule. The sequence goes on from JAJOOR010005604.1 coordinate 40,856, forward strand.
GTAGACTATATGAAGTCTACCGACTTCACCTCACTACTGAAGGATACTGATGATGTAGATGCCCTAGAGACTTCAGTGATTCCTCTGGGTACCACCGGAGAGGTACAGAGGGATGACACAACAGTTGATGACTCAGAGGCGGAGACCAATGAGGAGCGGATAGAGGTATATAATGATGAGGTGTACAATGATCTTGCGGATCTGGAGAATGCCATGTATGAGACTGCACGCCAGACATCTTTGAGAAACACCGCCATAGGCGTATCCAGTGGAGCTGGTCCTTCTGAGGTGACTCTAAGCACTGATGCCCAGATCTCGAGCACTACATCGGGCACTATTGCCCAGACAGATGGAGTGACTGCTTAGATAGGATTCCCTTTTTACCTCCCTCTTTGTCTCTATTTATTTTGACTTTTGGATATCTTTATTTGCATTTAAGGACAAATGTTTTTCATTTGTGGTGGGGTGAGGCCCACCTTTGTGCATATCTGTTTTGTTTATCTATTTGGGCCTTGTGCTAAATTTGTGTTACACTGCTTTTTATGGAAGGTTTGAGCTTGTGGCTCCTTGCTTTTAATTGAAAAGGATTTTTGACCCTTCCGAAAAAAATTGCCACCTCTTGTATGTGTGGAATGTGGTTGTTCTTTTGCAAATTCGAGTATCAGTTTTGATCAATACCGAACTTGAATAGTGCTCATAATCGAACAAACATGAATGTGCGGCTACGATGAGGCCAAATGAAGTTGCATATACAATATTTGAACTCTTAGCATCTCGTTGTGACTAGCCAATTATTGAATCGAGTCTCTTGTGATGATCGTTGCACACTAGCGAAAGTGTGGAGTCTTATTTGACCTAGGTCAATGCCTTGTGTGATGAGCTTACTGTGAACCATACATGATAACACCTAGAATTTACCCCGTTGGTCCGGTTGACTAAGTAATGCTATCTCTTGATATGATCTTAGGCAACTTCGAAGAGTGTGAGCCAATTTGACATATACCTCTTTTGTGGCCAACCTTGTGAGTGTGTGAACCTCTTTTGAACACCCCTTGAGCCTTACCTTTCTTTGGAAGAAACTTGATGAAAACATAACGTTTCTTAAATCCACTACCCATAATCCTCTTGATTTGTGGTTGATTGAATAGCCAACTAGGCCAAAAGCCTAAGTTGGAGGTGTGGTGAAAAGAGAAGGCAAGTCAAGAAGTACAAGAAAAGTCTCATTTAACCCATGGATTTGAGAAAAATGGAACCCCTCCATATAAAAAAAAAAGAGAAAGAAAAGAATGAAAAAGAAAAAGAACGAAAAAGTTGTGGAATAAAGTACAAAAGAAATAGGGTTTCCGAACAATCCATGGAAAGTGAATAATGAAATGACTTATGAGCACTAAAGAAAATGATGAAAGAAGAGGAAAGGAAGTGTTGAGAGCATCACATTTCATGAGGATGAAAGTCACTGAGCCTAAATGACCATATCTTTGCACTCAGCCCCATTACAAGTTTTGCAAAGACTTTTTTTATCTTGAGTAAGCTGAAACAATTGTTTATTGGAAAATACGGGCAAACCTATGGGTGAAAGCAAGCATAGTGTTCTTCTTTGTGAGTGTGAGTGTAAGCGTTGCATTTGATTCTAGAGCTTTAAATTGTTAAACCATTGTGTGTGAATATGGAATCATTCTTTGTGTGAGGGCATTTGAATACTTTAGTTGAGCTTGAACTTACATTTGAAGCAAGTATGGTGAGCTTGAGATTCTTTGATAATGGTGTGTCACAACTTGAAACTTTGAGTGCACATTTGATCTTCGCATAAGTAAATTGAGTCTTATATGTGCATTCATGATTGAGTCTTGTGTAGCACTTTCAAGACATCCTTTTTGAACTGCCGAACTTGAGTTTTACTTGAGGACAAGCAAAAGTTTAAGTTGGGGTGTTGATGAGTCCACAATTTGGACTCATTTAGGGCTTCATTTTAATAGAATTAGTGTCCTCAAATGCATATTTTGTCTCAATAACTGATGTAAATCCTTAAGTTTTAGGTATTTGGAATTTGAGGCAAAGCATGGACACTACTTGGAAAAAAGGAACAAAATGGCTTAAAAGATGAAGAAAAGAAGGCATGAGGATCGCCTAAACCATTGGATGATTCGCCGAATGGCCTTAACCTCGCCCATTGTTCCAGTAAGTTGAGCCCTGAAGGAAAAGATCAAGTCAGCGATGAAAAGGAGCAATCGGCACGTCGCCGAGTAGTTCTGCGAAGCAGTACTATATCGCTCAATGATCCAGAACGCGAAGATGCTGAAGGCAAAAGCTGAAAGGCGATGAAGCAGACCAAAGGGCAGATCGCCGAGTGCATCGGCGATCCCGACTAACTGCGCCGAGTGATCCTTTGCAGCCCATTTTTAGACAACTATAAATACTCGTTTGAATTTTTATCCTAGTATGCAATTTTAGATTCAACATTTTATTTTCTAAGTTTTCAAGTAGAGAGACCTTGTTCTTAGCTTTTGATGATTTGAAGATTTCCAATTCCAAGAAATTGGAAGTGGGTGTTGAAGATTCTTCATCCTAGACTCGTTTAAAGTGAATATAAATCATACCCAGTTGATGTTACTTCGATTTGGTATCATTTTCTTCCTTTTTTCTATGTCTAGCTAAAACCCCAATTCTTGAGGTGTGATTTTGTGAATATGAGTTAAATTTCATGTTGGGTATTGCTTATTGTTAGTCTATTTGCTGTTTAAATGTGATTTCGTTTAGTAGTTGTGTTGGAACTTAATGGGATTGTAGTTGCAAATACGATTTCATCTTAGTGTTTTTGGCTTGCTCGAGAGAGAGGGGTTTTAAAACTAAGACTACTAAATCGATAGCCGGTGGTTATTGGGTCGTCATGGGTTCAGCTCGAGAGAGAGTGAATCCTAGGCCTTTTCCCACACATTCAGCTCGAGAGAGTGTGAATGGGCTAAGGCGGAGGTTGTGCTTAAAAGCGGCAACTCAGTGTTCGAGAGAAACCGAGTTGATTTGGGGTAAGTTGCTCGAGAGAGAATTTACCCCCACTAAAGTCTAGCCTAGTTACAAATGTTCAACAATTGACTATCGATAGCATTTACCCGATTGTGCAGTTTATCCCATTTTCCTATCACATCCCAAGAATCCCGTCTCCATATATTCGCATCTTCTTATTTTCGCTGTGTTTGTTCATTAATTGAATGCAAACCCCCCATTGATAATTGACATTCGTGTCAACCCCTTAATTTATCATGTTTTTCTCGATAATGTTTTTAGCTATGGTTAACTCTAGCATATTTGTGCTTAACTCTAAATTTTCATAAACCGCTCCCTTGGGACTCGACCCCAACCCTTGGTTGGGTTATATTACTATTGAACGACCGTTGACACTTGAATTGGAAGTTGTGTCTTTGATAACGTCATTCAATCAGGTACACCCTAGAGGTAACATGGCATACATAAGATAATAGAAAAGTATGGGAATTTTAAAACTTTTTCCATACAATCGAAGTCTTTTATAAAAAAAACAAACGGAAGTCTTTACTAGACTTTGTCTCAAACCATCAAATACAACTTTGAATTAAAACTCTTGGGACACAACCCATACAATAGTCTCAACATGAGAAATAAAAGACATAAAGGAAATAGTGAGAGAACCTTTCATGTCATATCATGTTCATGCATAATACCATATTTAGAATTCTACATCAGACATAGATATCATCATGAATCAAATGATTCTATCACTTAATACATTCATACATTCATTAGGTAGATTAGGTAGGTAAAGGCCTTCCACCGTAATTCTATCCATTAGTCTTCTATTCTCGTATATACTTTACTCTCAAAGCCTTAGCATACATAGTTCATCATATTGGATTTACTCTCAAAATCATAGTGCTCAACATTCATGACTACAATCCTTACACTCAAGCTTTACTTCTTACAATCATCATTCATACCTAAATTTCAAGGCATTCTAATCACATTCATTATTATCAAGTGATTCCAGTCATAATTCATCATAAAGGTTCAACTTAAAGCTTTACTAGTCAAGACCCATCATATTCACATTATTCTAATTCAATTCATGTCTAAATGTTTCTATTCTTGATCAATTACTACTCATAACATAAATTCTAGAAGATCACCTTTGAATCCTCAATTTCACTTTTCATGGCATAAACCCACAAAATTCAATTTCATCAATTTGACTAGGGTTAAACATGGAAATATAGAAATTCATCATAATATCACGATTCCATGCTAGATCAATCATAATTAGGTATTAGTAACTCAATTGGAATCATACCCAAACACTACCCACAACATAAGAAGAAACCCTAGCTAGAATTGGGTTTTGTCTTCACAATTGGGGGAAATCTAGGGGGCTCTATACGTGGAAGAACCAATAGATGAATAATCTAACATACCTTGATTCAAAGCCCTTACTAAGCTTGCAACAATGGAGGAAGTTGACCTAGCTTGACCCTCTTTTCTTCTTCTTCTTCTGGGGTTTTCTAGAGAGAGGATTTTTTAGAAGATGAACTTTGGGATCTTTTGGAGTTTTTGAATTAATGACTTAGTTGGGGTGGTTAATGACTTAAAATAGTTTATATATGTGTATAAAGTCCATACAAAATGACCCCCACTTAAAACTAATTAAAAAGGAATTTACTAAACAACCCATCATTAGGCAGCCCCCTCCCAGGCACCACGAGAGGACCTCACGAGCCGTTGTCCTTCCCATGGTCCTTGGACAATGGCTAATGCTTGGTGTCTTGGCCTCCACAAAGCTAAGGCATGACCACGAGCCTTCCCACGAACCGTGGTCAAGACCACTGGCCGTGAAGTGGCTCATGGTCCTTGGGCAGTAGCCTTGTCCCAAGGCCTTGCTTCCCACCATGCTAAGGGACCTTCACGAGACCTCCCACGAACCGTGGTCAACGCCACTGGTCGTGGTGATGGTCGTGAACTTCGGGCAGTAGCTTGCCAAGGTAGGGTAGCCTTGGCCTTTGGCTTAGGCTTTGCCCTTTTGCCTTGGCACTTTCCCTTGTAACCCTCAACTGAACCCTAGATGGTCTTTTAAACTACGGGGTGTAACACGTGCCTTGACGTTTAACCCATAAACCCCTCATTCTAAGTACGAGAAGTCTTATCTACGACTCTAACCCTCATATCAAACTCTAGAACCCTAACTTGAGGCTCTAGTTTAGTCTACTAGTTTTTGGGGTATTACAATCAGAGATGTCAAAAGTATTTTGGCTTTTTGTTGATCGAATTAAAGAAGAGAGATGGTAATGAGGAAGGAGAAAGAGTTGTTGATTTCCTTCAGAAGTAAGAGATAAAGATTGCACCAAAATAGGTGAACAATCTCTGTCTATGGCTAAGAATCGAGCAACCTTCTATCTGGAAGAGGAAAAAGGTGTGACGACCTATTTTGGGGAGAATATTGTTGCGTGGATAGGTTAGAATGATTTGTTGTAAGTTTGGGCATAATGTTTACAACGAATTTGGGTTGATTTGCTGGGTTTGGGCCGAAATTTTGGACTATTTGATATAAAAAAAAATGGTTGAAACGTTTGGTTTGATTTGGGAGGTTTTGGGCCAAAAGTTTTTGGTCTTCCTTTCTTCTTTTAAATTATTTTAGGCTTTTGACTTAATATAACTAACACAATATATGTTATAAGATGATAATTAATAATTCATAAAATAAAAATATCAATATTATGATTTTATGTTAATAAAAAATATAGATTCAAAATTTTGATTTATAATTAACAAAGCTTGAAATAAAATGACGATAATCGATTACTTAAGAAAAAGAGGTGTAAAAAGCTTGTAATAGTAATTTCGATAATAAAATATATAATTTTAGTAGTAAATAGTCGTAGTAGTTAAAATAGTTGGGAAAAATGATAATTTGATACGTTATTAAATTAGAAGCTAAAAAACAATAGATCGGAAGAAAGGAGGGTCAAAATTCGGTGTCGACAAGAACAACATGTTGGGACCATATAAAAGTTCCAAGTTAAAATAAATTAAACCTTTTAACAGTCGTTTTCAATTTTGTTACGAAGATTAACATAATTTACTAACCATTTTATAATAACCACAAAACAAGCTTTGTTAGTTTAAATAATATATTAAATAACTCAACAAGTAAATGTTTAGATAATGAAAAATAAAGAGGTATAATATGTACATGACACATAACTCAATAACTTATCTTTTTTGAGTAAGCAACTAACTTGGAGAAATTACATACCTTACCTTTACCTTTTCGAAGGATAAATAAAATCGAATTCAACTTTTTGGAACAGTATATATAAAAAAAAATGTAGAGTACACCTACCAAAGTCATCATGAAAAATTTCAATGTAACTACATACCTGAAAAAAATCAAGTTGAATCTTAATTTGAAAAATTGGAGAATCATGTTGATAACGTGTTGTAAAATTAAAGCAAAATAAGATAAGAAATATAGAAGATGAAAGCAATAGAAATAGGAAGACAAAAGATGAAAGATTTTCTTATTCTTCCCAGTATTCAAGTGTATCCAATATGGAATCTTATGCCTCTATTTATAGTGTTACATAGATGAATACAAAAGATTTGTCTTAAACATGACATTAACCGTGAATATGAAGGAGGAGGTTATGTAGGTGTAAGGTTACAAGTAGGAGCGGCAAACGAGCGAGTCGAGTCGAATATGAGTTGATAAAAAAATGAGTTAAATAAAAATGGATAAGTTACCCGACTCGACTCACATTTTAAATGGGTAAAAACGAGTTATCCAATTGATAATATGGGTGCCCATATTTACCCATATTATAATAGAAATCTTGTTAAAAGCTTTAAAACAAAAAAAAAATTAAAGTTTTTTTTATCACTTCTCTCCACCCCCTACCAGCCCCCCT
>JAJOOR010005605.1:0-43987 GCA_036250505.1 Solanum acaule
GATATATATATATATATATATATATATATATATATATATATATATCGATATTATGCATATATGTGTTTGCTATGTTGTGACTGCTTATATATGTTTCGCTAACTGGAATGGCCGTGCGATCCTACCAGTACAATGTGGTTGTGTATTGATACTGCACTTGCGCGTTCTTTGTTGAGTCCAGGGCATCTTCAAGCGGCTACGGGTAGACCTCAGCTAGGAGATATCTGATTGAGACCGGATTCAAGGGTGAGCCAGTTCTTTCAGGCTGTCATGGATCCTTCGTTTTTGTTTAGTTCATTCTGTTCGGACTTAGACATTGCTTTAGTAGTTGTTTATGTTGGTTGGGGTTGTACCCCTTTCCTTAGATTTGTTGAACTTTAGATCTTTTGGTACAATGACTTTCAGGTTTTAGGGGTTATTTCCGCATTAGTTGTTAGATGTTAGTTGAACTCCCGGAGTTTATGGGAACTCCGTATTAATTATTTAATTATTTAAACCTGCTTCCGTAGCTTTAAATGCTTAGCTTTTGGTTAAATTGCTTAGTTGGGTCGTAGTAATGATTCTCCCACCGGAGAGTTAGTTTGGGTTCCAATCACGATGGTCTGGGACTCTGGGTCGTGACAGAAAGGTTGTAACTTGTAGTACTTTTACTACGTAAACTTTTTTTTATTTTTCTATCACATAAAAGTTATTACACGAAAAAAATTCAAAAAGTATTTACGAAATTTACCATACAATGAGTATATTAGTAAGTAAAAATGTCAAATTATATATATATTTTAATATTGATAATAGAGTGTTTAAATTATTATAAAGAATCAAACTAATGAAAGCAAATGCAGTATTGTATACTTATGAAGCAAAAGATTAAGGGAAGTTTCTAAAATTATCTTGAATGTAATTAACTTATTTTAGAGTGTTATGTCATATTTTCGTTATAAAATATCAAAAAAAAATTATAACACAAAAAATTAGTTTCTTATTTTTTTATTACATAAAGGTCATCTAAGTTTAAGAGTTAATACACGAAATTTATCTTTCTATATTTATCACATAAAAGCATAAACTTTATTAGAAAAAAATTGTTATTGCCTGAAAAGAATTATTTTTAAAGTATATCATACAAAAATTATTTTATTTCTTTTTAAAAATATGATTATGAAATATAATATTCAAATGAGTATATTAGTGAAGAAAAAAATAATCAAATCATATATTTTTTAATATTGATGATAGTGTATTAAATATACTATCAAGAAATTAAAATAAAGAAAACTAACGTAATATTGTAGATCTCCTACAAATTTTGTTTTATGAAGTTAGATATTAAGCGAATATTTTTTATGTGCTTAATTTTAGAAATGGATGATTTGTATATAATAGAAATAAATAAATGTTATTTTACAAGTTCAAAAATTAGAAAATCATTGATAGATTGTATCGAAAAATATCTTATGGAATTATAATTTGTATAATAGAATTAGTTTTACACGTAATGAAAATGAAAAGAGAAAGGATTACAGAAAAGATGAAGAAAGAGGAATAAAAAAAAGAGTGAACTAGGAAGAATTAAAAAAAGATGAAGTTAGATTGTAATGGGTCCCACATTATAAAGTCGATTAAATAATTTTCTTCACACAATTAATAATGATTCTAACTCATTAACATAATAATGGATGTTCACACGTATTTTTAGAAGTTTAGGAAATTGTAGTAATAAAGATTTGATTTTATTTTAAAAGGAAAAAAGGTTAAATTAGTCTTTTTACAATTCTGGCCAAATTATGGCCACATAATTCTGGCCATTTAGCACTTCCCTATTATTAATTATAGTCATTTCCCTATTACATTTTTCAAGACATTGTATTTATTGTATTCAAAAAGTGATATAGTAAAATTATCCTTCTATTTATATTTTCTTAAGATGTATGCAAAGTCAATAGTGGACAAGTATTATTGGATAGAGAGAGTACTAAATAAGTGTACAATAGTAAACTTATCTAGTTTGTTAAGGAGCGAAAATATTTGTTATTTCTGCCCAAAATAATTCTTAAATTACTCCCTCCGTCCAACAATACTTGTCCACTATACTAAAAATAGATGTTCAACAATACTTGTCCACTTTATGAAATTCATGATAATATCACACTTAGTTCCTAATTTACCCTTATCATTAATTATAATCATTTCTCTATTACATTTTTCAAGATATTGTATTTATTATATTTGAAGGGTGATATAGTAAAATTATCCATCTATTTATAGTTTCTTAACCGGGTGTGTCAAATCAATGATGGACAATTGTTGTTGGACAGAGGAAATAAACTTTAAGCTAAAACAATGTGTCTATGACACTTGACATTTTCGTCCAAATTATTTTGACAAAGGGATTTAACCACTTTAAAAATATATATTTTGTAGAAATCATCCCCCGCCCCATCTTGTCCACCATACCCCTCTTTATGGCAAAGAACCTCACCCCCCTCAATTTTCTTTCCATCAAAAATTGATAATCATTCCTCGAAATTCTTCTAAGAAAAAATTATTTAATTAGACAAACATTTTGATCATAATTATTAATTATCGCTATAGTTTGAAATAATTCTATGTTATCTTACTAATTAAATTAATAATTTCATACCAAATTTCAAGTCAATACACATAGATATATGTATTTTTACTACCACATACATTAAAATAGGGAGAGAGGCGAGCGAGAGAAGAAAAGAGGTAATTAAGTACTCCCTCCGTCCCTATTTACTTGTCCATATTTTCTTTTTTGGTTGTCCCTATTTAGTTGTCCATTTTGACAAATCAAGAAAGGACAACAAATTTTTTCCTATTATACCCTTATTTACACTTCTTGAAAATTGTAAAAGTGTATGTTGTTTCCCTATATTTCACTTGAATTCAAAGAAGTGGTTGTAATTTTGAAGTGACAAGTTGTCATAAGGGTAAAATTGTAACTTCACTGTGCTAATCATTGTTGCCTTAATCTGTGTGACATTTCTAAAGTGGACAACTAAAAAGGGACGGAGGGAGTACTAAACAAGTGGGATTTCTATAAGTTACTCATTTTCTATACCTTTCAATAATCAGATAGCATTGGCATTACATGTGTCAGAACCTGATTATTTTGATGTTTGTCATGATTTTCTTACCATAATTGAATTTTTCTTTTCTTAAAAAAATACAAAGTTTTCATATATGGCTTGTCCTTTATCTTGATTGAAAGGTTTTATGACTTTATAAATAGAAATTCATTCCTTCTTATTTAATAGCATTCACAATGTTATAGGCTTTGAGCATTTCATTTAGGGGAGGAATTTGTGAGACACAGGTGATACATTATCACTTGTGTGAATTTGTTTTTATCTTGAGTGCATTTTGTGAGGTTAATTCTCTCGATATTTTATACTCTCTTTTATATAGTGGATTGTTCATCTCCTTTTGTGGATTAGGTATATTGACCGAACTACGTTAAATTTTATTTATCAATGGAAAGTTATATTAGGCATGTACAACGGACAGGTAACTTACAAAAATCTCACTAGATTAGGAGATAATTACGTAGATACACGCAAGTTTATAATATCTGGGATATATAGACAATGTCCATATTATACATTTTCTACTAACGTTCTAATCTCAAATTTTATAATATTCATCATCAACAAGATATGTAAGCCCCGTAGAGGCAATCACGTACCCCCGTGTGATTTTCATTTCTCCTTATAAAAAAAATATCTCAAAAGTTCATAATGCAGATGCTATCTCCAACAAGTCGAGATTGCAGATCATTTTGAGATTTGCCAAGAGTTCTAACCGGATAGAATTTTTGAGGAAGACCTCAAAAATTTCAACAAGTATTGTCAGACGTTTGATAGTCAACTTCTAATGATCTAGCCTCGCCTGAAGTTCAAAGTCAACTTCAAATTCTCCAGCATTGTAATAATGGAGCAAAATTAAATTCAAAATGTGAGCCACTGGCGCCTCGTACAAATCCTCCAATAAGACATGAGTCAATATTAACACAAAGTGTTCAAGAGCAAAATGAGATTAAAGGATCTTTTCTCAAGATTTCTTAACTAAGTCGCTAGCTAAGGCGACATTGTGTCTACTAATCGTTCCTTTTCGAGTACAAGAATAGGTGAAAGCATCGAGAGGATGACACTTTCAAGACACGTGAGAATCCACACCTCGTTATAGTTAGACAATTATCCAGTCATCCATCTTATTACAGTTGGATAATCATCGAGTCATCCATATCGTTACAGTTGGCTAATAATCAAGTCATTCACCTTTTTACAATTGGATAGTCATCGAGTTATCCACCTCATTATAGTGGAGAATTATCAAGCCATCCACCTCATTACAGCGGACAATCATCGAGTTATAACACTTTTTAATTTGTTGAGAGGCCTATTACATTTTTCATTTACCGAGAGGGCCAATACATTTTTTATTTTCCAAGAGGGTCATATCATTTTATTCGCCTAGAAGGCCATTGCATTATTAGTCGGAGGAGGCTAACATTTAAAGATATTTATAAGTCACATTTATTCAAAGGTGAAGGATGTTCACCCTCTCTATTCCACGTTGAAGCCAGAGGAGGCTAACATGAAGGATATTTATAAGTCACATATATTCATAGGTGAAGGATGTGCAACCTATCTATTCCACGTTAAAGTCGGAGGAGGCTGACATGAAAAATATTTGTAAGTCGCATCAATTTGGAGGTGAAGGATGTGCACCCTATCTATTCACGTTAAAGTTGAAGGAGGCTGACCTTGAAATATATTTATAAGTCACATCTATTTGGAGGTGAAGGATGTGCACCCTATCTATTCCAGATTGAAGTCGGAGGAGGCTGACGTGAAGGATATTTATAAGTCACATTTATTCTGAGGTGAATGATGTGCACCCTATCCATTCCATATTAAAGTTGGAGGAGGCTGACATGAAGAATATGTATAAGTCATATTTATTCGGAGGTGAAGAATGTGCACACTATCTATTCCATGTTGAAGTCGGAGAGACTGACGTGAATGATACTTATAAGTCACATATATTCAGAGGTGAAGGATGTGCACTCTATCTATTCAAGTTGAAGTCGAAGAAGGCTGGTGTGAACGATATTTGTAAGTCGCGTCGATTCGGAGGTGAAGGATGCATACCATATCTATTCACATTGAAGTCAAAGGAGGCTAACATTGAAGAATATTTATATGTCGCATCAATTTGGAGGTGAATGATGTGCACCCTATCTATTCCATGTTGAAGTCAGAGGAGGCTGACGTGAAAGATATTTATAATTCACATCAATTCATAAGTGAAGAATGTGCACCCTATCTATTCACGTTGAAGTTAGAGGAGGCTGATGTGAAAGATATTTGTAAGTCGCATCAATTTAGAGGTGAATAATGTGCATCCTATCTATTCACGTTGATGTCGTAGGAGGCTGACGTTTAAAGATATTTATAAGTCGATCAATTTAGAGGTGAATGATATGCACCCTATCTATTCCAGATTGAAGTCGAAAGAGGCTGACGTGAAGGATATTTATAAGTCACATTTATTCTGAGGTGAATGATGTGCACCCTATCCATTCCATATTAAAGTTGGATGAGGCTGACATGAAGAATATGTATAAGTCATATTTATTCGGAGGTGAAGAATGTGCACACTATCTATTCCATGTTGAAGTCGGAGAGACTGACTTGAATGATACTTATAAGTCACATATATTCAGAGGTGAAGGATGTGCACCCTATCTATTCAGGTTGAAGTCGGAGGAGGATGGTGTGAACGATATTTGTAAGTCGCATCGATTCGGAGGTGAAGGATGCGTACCATATCTATTCACATTGAAGTCAAAGGAGGCTAACATTGAAGAATATTTATAAGTCGCATCAATTTAGAGGTGAATGATGTGCACCCTATCTATTCCATGTTGAAGTCGGAGGAGGCTGACGTGAAAGATATTTGTAATTCACATCAATTCATAAGTGAAGAATGTGCACCCTATCTATTCACGTTGAAGTTAGAGGAGGCTGATGTGAAAGATATTTGTAAGTCGCATCAATTTAGAGGTGAATAATGTGCATCATATCTATTCACGTTGAAGTCGTAGGAGGCTGACGTTTAAAGATATTTATAAGTCGATCAATTTAGAGGTGAAGGATATGTACCCTATCTATTAACATTGAAGTTAGATGTGGCTGACGTTGAAAGATATTTATAAGTCGCATCAATTTGGACGTGAATGATGTGCACCCTATCTATTCGCGTTGAAGTTGGAGGAGGTTGACGTTGAAAGATATTTATAAATCACATATATTCAAAGGTGAAGGATGTGCACCCTATCTATTCTCGTTGAAGTTGGAGGAGGTTGACGTTGAAAGATATTTATAAGTCGCATCAATTCAGAGGTGAAGGATGTTAACCATATCTATTTATGTTGAAGTCAGAGGAGACTGGCATTGAAATATATTTATAAGGTGCATCAATTAAGAGTTGAAGGATGTGTACTGTATCTATTCCACATTGAATTTGGAGGTGGTTGACGTGAAAGATATTTGTAAGTCACTTCGATTCAAAGGTGAAGTATATGTACACTATCTATTCCACTTTAAAATCGGAGGAGGTTGACGCTAATGGATATTCATATTATATTATCAGAGGTGGTAATGTTTATTATCGAAGGTGCTAATGCCAGTCATATTTCATCATCGAGGGTGGTAATGTTCATTACCGGAGGTGGTAATACCAAGCATATTACATTACCGGAAGTGGTAGTGTCATTCATAGACCTGTATTTATATCCTACCGATGGATCCTTTTCATTCATCCTACCTATCCTATCGATGGATTCTCATATGTCCTACCGATGGACATGCATTTATATCCTATTGATGGATCATCTTCATTCATCCTATCGATGGACATATATCCTACCGATGGATTATCTTCATTTGTCCTACCGATGGACATGTATTTATATCCTATCTATGAATCATCAACATCGTCCTACCGATGGACATGCATTGATATACTATCGATGGACCATCAACATCATCCTACCGATGGACATGCATTTATGTCCCACTGATGGATTCTCATACGTCCTAACGATGGACATGCATTTATATCCTAACGATGAATCATTATCATATGTCCAACAATGGACTTGCATTTATATCCTACCGATGGATCATTCTCATGTGTCTTACCGATGGACATACTTTTATTTTACCAGATATCCTACCAATGGATTCATATTTGTCCTATCAGTGGATTGGCAATCATTTTTCCGCCACACTCATATCATGGAGATGGATATTGTTTGTCCTTTCAACGCAATCACACCACGCTTCAACAATCAGAAGAAGGTTGTCAACATGCATGACTTTTGAAGCAAGAATTACTTTAAATCACCAAGACACAACGTATCCACAAAAATATGCCAAGAACATGGCAGATAGTATCGTAAGTAATGCTACTTTTTTCTTTAAATTTTTGCTCTACTAATGAGTTTTATCTTTGTTTTTTTGAGAACATCCAAGAGGATGCATCCTCAATTAAGTCATAGGTGTGGACTACCTCAACAAGGACGCAACACAACATTGAACCTTTTGGAATCAAGTCGAGGAGTGACTTCCACCACATTTGAACCACACTTTTATATGGTCATGTGTTTGGTCAAAATTGAGTTTGTCAATTTTTTTTGTCCATGATTTCTTTCATCAATCATATCCAACGAAAGGGATAGTTGTTCACACCCAATTTTGTTCTAATATTTTCAAATTTCATACTTTTAAGCTTTTTATTCGTTAAATAGTTCAAAATTTATTTTTTACCATTTTAATACAATTTGTCGATAATAATCCTTAACGTTAGGATTTTTATTAGTTTAATTTGAATTTTAATTAATTTTGATTATTAATATTATTGTCACAGTCAGTTGAATATATTGAGAATGTTGTCTCTATTTGATTAAATCATTATTCATTGTCAAGTTACATTTTTTTAAAAATGACATTGATTAATTTTTTTAAAAATTCATTTTAGTATTATTTTTTAACATAGTCTAAGAGTATTACTACACAAATATTTTATCAACCAACGATTTTGGGTGGTCTTGAGCCCATTACATTGTATAAGGTGATTTAACAAATTTCCTATTTAATTCTTATTTGGTGTAAAATAAAGAAGGGTGGTGGACATTTTCAAAAGGAGCAAAACCCTAAAATATTTTTTTATCCTAAACTCAAAAGGAACAGCCGCTTCAAAGGCTGATTTCAGCGTTCCACCACCACCCATCTGAAAATCCAACCATGACATCAACCAAACTCAAACCCTTTCCCCTCTCCTTGTTCACTGCTACTGGCAGCCAAGTCAACAACAACAATGGTGAGCTCCACCACGCCTTAAGCTCCCGCAAACATGAGCCAGCAGCCAACTACCGTCAAAAGCCCACTGCTCGCCCGCTCCACCCTCTTCCTCACTCAATGTTCCTACGAGGAACGTACAAATGACCATCGCTCAACTACAACAACAAACTACAAAAGCTCCGACCCAAATCCCTTTTCAAGAGATCTCTCAAGCTCCGATCGAACCCCGATCAGATCTCCACCAACCAATCGACCCCAAGTTTCAACTCCGACGAAAAGCGAGATCAAAACTTCGTCAAACAACAAGCTTGAAGTTTTGAACTCCAGTTGTTACTCCGATGACAGTCGTGAACTACAACAACAACCAATGAGCTCATAAATTAGCAACTAGCGAGCTCCAAGCTCCATCTCCGATAAGATCGTTGTCTTCTTTGATGATCATCATTGTTTTGGCCTATGCTTGGGAGATAATTACTTTATTTCTTTTGTTTTTATTTTTATCGTGATGGGTTTTTGATAATTTAGTTTCATCTTCATTTACATACACTTTGTTTGCTATAATGAAGTTCTCCCGCTGATTTTTATGTTGTTTGTTTATATGATTACTTTACATTGTTTAATTACTAATGCTCACTGTAATGTTTTGTTTGTTTTAAGTTGTTACTCTTGCCTCTTATTGTTGAGCGTTTTATTTACTTCTATTTTTTATTTATTTAGGTAATTTTGATCAAGAATTATTCTCATTAACTTCTAATTTTCATGTTGCTGCCTTTCTTTATATTTTGATGTCATATTAACTTTGGTTGTTATTACTTTATAATTTTGTATTAATTGTTATTACTTTGATAAATAAGTATTGTTTCTTGCTACCTGTTCTTTATAGTTTGTTCAAATTTTTTGTATACAAAGTGCACCATCCTTTATTACTGATTTTGATCTTGCTAGTTGTTCTATCTTGTGCTATCTTTTATTTAATTAAATTTATTTAATTATTTAAGTTTCCTTTGGAATATGGTTGTACTAAATTTGTATTCATGAAGTGTGTTTCTTTTAATGTTAAATTGATTCTTGTTGTATTTGAAGTTTCTTGTTTTATTTTAGCGAACTGCAACGGTTCAACTTTTAGTTAGTTTATTAGTTTATCATTTTTCCTTTCATCATTAGTCTTATTTATATTTCGTCGATTTCCAAGGACTCTCATGAATAAAAGGCGGGTTTTATTTTAAGTTATTATTTTTTATTCATATTAACTCATTACTAACATTTTTAGTAAGTGTGTTTACAGGTACCTAGAAGTGCTTTCCAAGAAAGTCATTCAAATAAAGCTCGAATAATATTTTTGATATACTATTGCGTATACTATTGACGTTAGGCAAACCCTAGGTTGTTTCTTATATTATTGTTTACTTTATTATTTGTGTATATTATATGCTTATTATACTTTTATACATTATTTTTATCTTCTACTCAATTTGTAAAAAATGAATTTAGTTGGGACCCACAATTGTGGATTTTGAAGGGGTCTAATACCTTTCCTTCGGAATCACTTGAACCCTTACCTAGAATCTTTTGTTTCATATATATCTTCTTTATTAATTAATTAATTGGTTTCTTAATTTTTCCTAAAATTAGCTGGCGAATCCTTAAATCTTTTTTCTTAAAAATTTTTTAAATTAAATTTAATTGGATTAGTTGATTTTCTTTGAGTTACTATGACGTTTTGCCGTATTTGCAAAAGTAAGGATGTAAACACCAGTAAAAGTACTTTTTATACTATATTCTTAACTTTTCATTCTAATTTATTAGACATGATATCATTCACATATGTCTATTGTAAAGGTATAAAAATGTACTCATATTTGTACATTTGAAAGTTGATTCTCAAATGATATTTATGAATTGATTTTAGAATGTCTTATCAATGATCTTACTATATTTAAGATCATTGAAACCTCTTTCATTCTCACTATACATTGGTACATATTATGATTATTTTAAGTGTCACTTTTTATACACAATACATTCTACATACTGACTACATATTTCTTTGTGTTGCATTCTTTCATGATATAGATTCAGGCACTCATTCTCAAATTTGTGGCTAGTCAGGTTTCAACATCCCAATCAGCAGTTGGTGAGTCCTCCTCACTCGGGGACTTTATGGATTAGTTGATAGTTAGTAGTATTGTTTTATGTTAGTTGTTTGTTATTGACAGATGGGCCATGTCCCGACATAGTTAGTTCTTTCATTCTAGATAACATAGACTTATTTCAGACATTAGTATTCCATTCATGGATTTTCTTTCATTACTACATCTAACTGAAGTTTAGTCAGTTATCCACTATGTATGCTTCTGCTCATGTTTGAGTTTAATATGATATGCTTAGATATGTTATGATATAGGTGAGTTTGAGATCACTTGTGATTTTATGTACCGTGTCTCAGTTAGGGGGGTAGACTCAGATCATGACACATGGTTGCCTCCACTTCTCTTCTTTGTCATCACCACCATATTTTCTTCTAGAATTGTCACTGTCAATCATCACCTGAAGAAATTATTATTTATGTCCTCTTTAAATTTTCTCTGATTGACCTAACGCCATCAGAAAACATAAGAGGAAGAAGTATGCGATTAACACCGAAATTTATTTTATCTCATTTTGATTTTATTAAACCTAAGAAAAATCCTCCACCTTTTGCAGCTATTTCAAATCTATTGTAAATAAAACTTGAAATTGGGTTATTGCAAAAAAAATGTTTGACTAATAAATGATATTTATTCTTCCTCTGTAAAAGCATTTGATTGATTAGTGATAATTATTGAATATGAAGTGACTACAACTTTAACTTCTTACTTTTCCATTTTCAGTGTCTTAGAAAAATTGTGGTGTTATTCACAAACCTTCTATTAAATCTTTGCTTCTAGAGGTAAGAAAAATAAATAAGTTTTTGATGTTGGCTAAAATCGTTATTTGTGTTTACTCGACTATAATGAAGTTTTAATGGGGAAAGGTGATCGGAGGTTGAAAGTTGACCAAAGGTATTAGGTGGTATGGTGGTGTTGGAGGGTGCAATTGTGGGGACTTATTTTGTCATAAAGAAATTATTATAAAAATAAAAAATAGTATGACAAATTTTATCTGACATTGACTGTAACATCAACACGACTGAGAGTCACAGTGAGTTGAAGGGGCTCAGAAGGTTGAGTTTAAGTGTTTAGTTGGCAAAGTCGTGGGTAGAATGGTCCAGTTTTAATCCGAGCCAATTACAAGGGCCTTCCAAGTCATTCTTCCTTTAAACAAATGCCTTATTTTCTTATTTCATCTCACCCCAGACCCCTCCTCCTTCCCACCTTTCTACCGTCGCCGCAATCCCCTCCCCTTCTGCCACTAACAAGGTCACCACTTCCTCATCTTACTCCACCACCACCATCACCACCGCCACTTCTTCCTCCATCATCATCCCTTCCTCCTTTTCTTTATCCTTCATCATTGTCGCAACAGCCACCACCTCCTCCTCCTTTGCTGTCACTACCAACACCAACACCTCTCTATCATCGAATCTTCATTCATCTCATCTTTTGTCAGAAAATTAAATAACTGTCAAAGTTGTTGCAACAACTATGCTAAAATTGGTGTAACAATTTCAACAACTGTTGCAACCACTTGAACATTTGTTAAAGTTGTTGTGACAATTCAAACAAGTGTTGAAGTTGCTACAATAATTACAATACCTCCTGCAGCAACTACAATAGTTACGGCAACAACTATCATAGCAATTATAGTAGTTGTTGCAGCAACTTCAGCCGTTGTTGTAACAATTATCATAGTTGTTACAACAACTTAAGTGATTGTTGCAGCACCTATCATAGTTGTTTGATTTTTTTGTAAATTTTCTTCAATGACTTCAAAAAAAATAATAAGAATAATTCTTAGAAATTTTCAAATTTAAAGCAAAATAGCATAAAAATAAGGACAAAAAAAGAGAGGAAAAAAAAGTGCGATAAAAATAATGAACGTCGATGGTGATGATGGAAGAAATAAAGACGATAAAGATGAAGAAGATAGAGAAAGAAAGAAGTAAAGAAGAAGAGGGAGAGAGAGAAATTTGAAAAGAGAAAGAAAATAAGATTGAAAAGATAATGAAAGTTGGGAAAAATTCAAAATTTGAGATTTAAAAGAGAGGAAAGACTTTTAATTCTTTTTTGAAATATTAATATACATTTTGAAGTTTCAAATTTCTATAATCAAAATCACTTTTTAATATGATTTGACCAAATCAATATCGCCAATATTAACTTCAAAACTCGAATGCCAACTTATACTTATTTATCACAATTTAATTTTTTAGTGAGCTAAATTTGAAAGAATTGAGCTAATAAATACATGAGTCAATAAGTTAGAAACATGGATCATTTTAGTATGGTACTATCCAGATGATATTGGGTAAGATCTCATTTGTTTCATTAAGATTAAGATGTTTGAATCTGAATGCACGTCTGAATGATTAACATGTCATTTTTAGATCTGAACACTGAATGATAAAGATTGTTTATTTTTTAGCATCTGAATATATATATTTCATCATCATCATATAAACATCATAAATATATAATTCAAATAATATTACTATGTGAAGTTAAAACCTTAGGACGTTTAACAAGTAGTATGTAAGAATAAAAAAGACAACTCTAAGAATTTATTCTAGCTTAAGAATAAACTTGAACTATTAAAAGTTCAAGAGTTACTAATAAGCCTAATATTGGGGAAAAAAGAAAACATAAGGCAGGAGTGGGAAAAAGTAAAGGAAAAAGGGACAAATATATCCCCGAACTAGTGTAAATGGTATGTGTATACCCTTCGTTATACTTTTAGGAAGTCAATGCCCTTACCGTCCAAATTTTGGTGTGTATATACCCTCTATACTGACGGTGGTACACGTGTCTCAATCTTAACCGTCGATTAGTTATTTGTTAAATTTTTATCCAAAATTAAAAAAAAAAACCCACCCAAATTATTAAAATATCCACATGAATAATTAAAGAATCCACCCAAATTAATATAACCCAAAACCTCCAATCAATTCAATTCATTTCAAATTAAGGGACTTAAAACACTTCTATAGCAGCATCCTTTCCCCAATCTTCATCCCCAAATCATCCTCATTCTCAACAGGATATCCTCTTGTGCTTCCCTGACTCCAATTTTTCTTACATGAGGTTTTTTTGGGGATTTTCAATGGCTAAATTACTGGATTTCAAGGTTTCTTAGTGAATCTTCTTCTTCTACTTCTTGATATTGCTCTTCCTATTATAGACTTGATGGGGTTGCATCTCTTACTAATGGAGTTTCGACCGGAAACTTCCCTAAGACCATGGCGGCGAAAATAACAGACACTAATTGATAGTTATATGGAAGCGAGATCAAAACCGTGATGAATGGCGGTGAGATTTACGAGATGCCTCAGATTTAAAGTAAGATAGTAGGGGATCATCGACTACTACTAGAACTCGCGAGTTTGAAGTCGTTAGAGGTTACATAACGCCGGAGTTTCCAATTAATAGTAATAGTGACATAGAAGTCGGCGTGTACGCATTTGGAGTTGTGATGTTGGTATTATTCTTCGGCGAATAGAGATTTTCAAGTACGAGAAGGCAACCGGAAGTTACTGTGAAATTTCCCTTATAATTTGGGTGTGTGTATTTTTTATTTGGGCGGATTTTTAATTAATCGGATGGGTTTTTTTGGTAGAAATTTATTTAATATCGGGTCGGCTGATAGGATTAAGACACGTATACCACTGTTAGTATGAAGGGTATATATGCACCAAAATTTGGACGGCAAGGGCATTGACATCCTAAAACTATAACGAAGGGTATACACATACCATTTATGATAGTTTGAGGACATATTTGTCCCTTTTTCCAAAAATAAAAGTAGGGCATGTCTCTGTAAAATGCTAACACATTAATGAAAATATTAATTTTCCTGATCATTTTGTTTATTCGTATAATCTTATTCCATAAAATCAGCACATACTTTGTATTATTGAATAAGCACACACAAGGCAACTAATTTTATAAACAAAATCTAAAACTGCAAGCAAAATTTCAGAGTACTTGAAAAGCAAACAACAAGCAGTAATACCAAGAATATTTTGATACACAAATTAAATTAATAAACAAAATACTTATAATTTTTTTGAAAACTTAGTTGTTCAAGAGGAAAAAGATTCAACACCCGTTTAAAAGAGAGAAGGAATATTCTGATAATGGAGAGAGAGAGGGGGACACATATAAAGAGAAAAAATAACGATGTATGTTGATAATGGAGAAAGGGAAGAGAAGGGCGTATGCAGAGAGAAATAATAAATAAAATGTTTGAGGTTTATGACGAAATAAATTAGCGTTACAAAAAGAGTCCAAACAGAAATAAGACTCTCTCATAGATCTTGATGAAACAGATGCTTTCAGACCCATTAAGTGATCTTTAAAAAAAACACATTTAATGACGCAATGTCTGAACCATTTAGAGCATGTTTGACATTGATGTTGGGAGGCTAGAAGCACTTATATTGAGAAAAAAATATTTTTGTTGAAAAATTCAATGTTTGGAAAATCAGTAAAAGTATTTTTAAACGAAAGCAGAAGCAGTTTTTCTGCTATTGGGAAGAAGCTAAAAATTTCTGCTTTAAAAAAGTATAAGCAGAAAAAAAATAAAAAACTCAAGACTAAAATATCCTTTTCATATATACATATTTACCAATATATTTCTTATTAAGTAATTAGCATATTTCATAAGTTTTGGTTAAATTTCATTTAAGAATTTTATTTTTTATTTTTATGTAATAAATTTTATAATTTATTTTACGTTTATATATTATTATTTTATATATTATATATTATTTTAAGTACTATTTTGCAGAATTAGAAAAAAGGTAACAAAAATAATTTTACAAGATTTAAAAAAACAATTAAAGATTTCAGCCTCCCAAAATGTATAATATTGATTGAAAATTTAAACATTTACATTTTAATTTAATAAAAATCAAAATTTAATTCACTTTTTTATAATAAATATTTAAATTATTTTCTCTCTATAAAATAATTTTAATATTAAAAGTACATTAATAGTTATCTTTTTTTTTGTAATTTGACTCTCAAAAACACTTTTAAAAAAAAATCAGTCAAACTCGATTTACTTGTGAAAAGCACTTCTCAAATGAAATAGCCAAACACAAATTATTTTTTTCAAAAACACTTTTCTGAAAAGCCATTTTAGAAAAGCGTTTCTAAAACTAAGTTGTTTTTAACAGTGTTGCCAAACAGACTCTTAAGTTCAGACTTCCATTAAGTTAGTGCAAACAAATGAAGCATTTTTTTGCACTAACTATTAATGTGCTTTTAATATATATATATATAAAGATAACTCTAGGTCCGCCTACGTGGTGCCACCACAAACCAGGATTCCCTTTAAATTTATTTATTTTCAAAACTAGTCTTCCCCTCCTCTCAGAAACCTTCACAACCGTCACCACCATCTTACAAATTAAGCGTCCACCAAATCTTTCATATGTATAAATATTATCCCATTTGAACTTACTTAAATAATTGATCGCTAGATACGAATACTAGGCTAAACTTAAGTTTAACCAACTGGTACCAGAATGAAATATTGGGCCAAACTATGTGAGATATCTGACTCGGATGTATATATAACAGATATACCTTGAAAATTTTCTTTTTGATTTTGGAATTATGAATCTGTTAATCCTATGTATACTTGCATTGTTGCATGCATTAGTCTACTGTTTCTTGAGTTAATCATTATTTTGTCTAGGGGTGGTACAATATATAGACTTGGTCAATGTCATTTATTAAAGCTTTGAATTGATATCTGAAGTACACGTTGTTTGATTTTAAGAAGTGTGAATGAAATATGAAGAGTTGCAACTTTCATGAAGAGTTGCAACTTTCATGAAAAGTTGTGACTTTTATGAAAAGTTGCGACTTTTTTTGAAGAGTTGCGACTTTTATGAAAAATTGTAACTATTATGAAAAGTTGTGACTTTTATTCAAGGTTGTGACCTTACTGAAGGGTTGTAAGTTTTCCAAAGAGTTGTGACCTTTCCGATAAGGCACAATAACCATTTGTTCACACTACCTTTTGTTGTCTATAAATTGAGAGATTTCCTCTCATTTTAAAACAACAAAAATTATGAACTTCTTCTTCTTCTTCGGCACAATTAAATATTAGTGTACTTTGCTCCTATTGAATGACTCATTGTCATCATTGTTTTTGTATCAATAAACAAGTGAATAGAATCGTTCTATCTTGAGAGAATCTATTCCTTTAAACCTCAGATACTAGAGGGGAATAATTTCCTTAAGGGGACACTGTGCAATTAGTGGTCTCGATTTTTCCTTTCTGTTTCATTCTATTGTTATAGATCCTGGTATATGTTTTCTAAAACCATTAATTTATACTTATGTTATTAATTGTTGTTTTTGAATACGTGCTTTAAATTTTGTAGTTTATGTTTCTGCAAAGTTATTATTATAAGTATTTGTTAGTACAAATTAAATAACACACATTAATTGAGTATTCACATAAGTTTTCTCTCCTAGAATTGTTGAAGGTACAATAAACTACCATCTCTTGAAGACAAAATTTAAATTTGGTATTGTAACACCTCAAAAAAACACTTGTAAGAAAGGGTTCAAGGACGGTGGATGAGTCCACGGTCAGTGAACCCATCCTTCAACCCAAGCCTTGTGTAAAATATTCTAAGTAAAGGGTCTAAGGAAGGGTTCAAGGAAGGTAGAAGAGACCACGATCAGTGAACCCATCCTTGAACCCATGCCTTGTGAAAAATATTCTAAGGCAATGATAAACAGACAGGTTCACGACCAGTAGAAGGGTCCACGGACGGTAGACTCGTCTGTGGAGATTGACTTAGAAAAATAAAACTCATTAGTTAATTTTTCAAGGTTATATGGGTCTTTTCCTATGCATATAATACCTAAACTAGGTCATTTTAATCCTAATCCTAGACCCTATATAAGTCTTTTAAGCCTAAAATTTAACCAATCTAAAATCACTTTTGAAATTTCCCCAAATCCCTCCAAGTTCCTCCTCCAAAAATTTCTCTCTCTAAAAGCTTGAAGAAGAAGACTAGAATTTCAAGATCAAGTCTCCAAATTCACCATTAATTGGGGGCTTTGAACTCTAAGGTATGATAGTCTTCATTCATGGAGCCCTTTCCTACATGGAGTTCTCAAATTCTCCAATTTATAAAGTTAGAATTCTTTAATTGAGTTAGGGTTTTCTTCCATGTCATGGGTTCCTTTAAATATTGATTTATTTGATTGTTTCATGATCTATCAAGCATGAATTGATACAATTACATGATTTTATGATGAATACCCATGCTTAACCCATGTTTTCTAAATATTGATGGTTGAAAATGTGTTTTAAACTATGAAAGGTGAATTATGGAATTACACATGTTCTTATGGAATTGTTGAGATGATGTAGATTGCTTTGAGAGTAAAAGCATATATGTTGTTGTGGTTAATTGTTGTGAAATTATTGCTCACATAACTACCTCATGCATGAATGTGAAAGGTTTTCTCACATAAAGGATTCTAAGGTTGACATGTCTTCTCACCTAAAATGAATCAAAGATAAGGAGCTATTCTTATGAAACCTAGCTTGGATTGGTTACTTCATTGTACCTTTCCATGGATGACATAGCTTGGATTGATAAGATGACGTGCCCTTCCATGGATAATAAAGACAAGTTAAGAAAATGACTATTATGTGGTGTTTACGCTTAGCATCGAGAGGATATTGATATGGGAGCTCCCCCGTTAGTAGAGGTCGGGTTTCTAGAAGAAATCTCTTTAGCCCATACCTATGTTCCCCTATAGGATGATTTTCTTAAATAGACATTAGCTAGTGGATCCACCCACATAAGCTAGAAAATCATGGTCTTACCTTGGAAAGTAGGACACCCCTTTTTGGTATGGGGTAGACACCGAATTCCGTGTTGATAGCTCACATGGTCTTATATGTCGGTTAAAGGTAAATCTCCCACAATAATAATGAAATAAGGTTACTTGCAGAAGTATCTCACATGTGTTCAAAGAACTTTAAAGATGTTAGCTTGCATTGACTATGTTTTATGACTCATGTTTTCTAACCCTTTTTATATCATGTTGTAGCTTGGTCATTGCATGTCATGAAATGCCCCTTTTTAAGCATGTTATCAAATGTTATATGCATGACTATCATACTTCGTACATATTTTGTACTAACGCATACTCTTGCCTACATTTCCCAAAATGTAGGGTCCAACAGTCAGGGTTCCCAATTTCGTGGCTAGGGGTTGATTTGAGAGATTTCAAGCTTTGGTGAGTCCTCATGCTTCAAGGACAGATTTTCATTGTTTTCAGTTTTTCCTTCTTACTTTCAGTTTTGGACATGATGTATGGGCTAGGCTCAAATTTCATTCTTATGTGCTAGATGGCTAATGAGACAAGTGTTTAGACTTTGGCTTTACTTTTATAAAACTTTTGGACTTGAAATGTACTTTTTTTTTATATCTATTTTCATTTTATTTCTTATGTTATGAATGCTAAGTGGCTTGTATGGGGCCTCTCGGGGTCCTATACGCCATGTTACCCCTAGGGGTACATTAGGTCGTGCCAAACTTGGTAATCAGAGCACAAGGTTTAGAAGGCCTTAGGAAGTCTCATAAGCTACGTTGATTAGAGTCTTGTTCATGAGTGTGAAGCGCGCCACATTTATGAATGAAAGGCTATAAGATAATTAGGAAACTTCACTTCTTTCATTACTCTAAAGTCATTGATAGAGTGTAACTCTATATGTCTTTCTACTTTCAGGATATGGCCCCTTGAAGAGTTTACATTATGAGGAATTTGAATGAGAATAAAAATGAGAATGTGGAACGAGAAGCTCCTTGAGCTCCTCCTCAAGCTCTTTAAGTTCCAGTCAACCCTTTGGTCGAGCAAGTGACTAATGCGGAGTTTAGGACTACTTTTCAAGTGTTAGCTCAAGCCATGACGGCTCAAGTAAATAGGGAGGTTGTGACCCCCGTGAACAAAAATTCCAGTAATGCGGCATCTAGAGTGAGGGACTACACTAGAATGAACCCTCCAGAGTTTCATGGTTCTAAGGTTGAGAAATATCCTCAAGAGTTCATTGACGAGGTTTACAAGGTATTGATGATTATGGGAGTGACACCGGTAGAAAAGGCAGAGTTGGCCACTTATCAACTTAAGGGTATTGCCCAAATATGGTTAATCAATGGAAAGAGGAAAAGGAGGAAGATGTGAGTCCTCTCGATTGGGAGAAGTTTAAGTTCTCTTTCCTTGATAGGTTATTTCCCCTTGAGATGAGGGAGGTAAAGGATCTTGAGTTTATCAACCTTCTGCAAGGAAATATGAGTGTGAAGGAATATGCTTTGAAGTTCACAAAACTATCTAAATATGCTCCCACCATAATTGTCGATCCTAGGGCAAGGATGAGTAAGTTCATTTCGGGTGTGTCCGAAATGGTGGTTAAAGAATGTCGTACCGCCACGCTCATCAATGACATGGACATCTCTCGTCTCATGGTACATGCTCAATAGATCGAAGAGGAGAAACTTAAGGAAATGTCTAGGGAGGCAAAGAGGGCTAAAACCAGTGATGGTAATTTCTCTCATGCAAGGTCTAATGGACACGGTCGTCCTAAGTTTCGACAAAGGTTTTTCGGCCAAAGTTCATCCAATGCTCCTTCTAAGTTCAACAAAGATAGGGTGTCTAACCCTAAGCCTCAAAGAGGGAATGGTAGTGGATCATCATTGTCTATGTCTACTTGTGCTAGGTGTGGAAAGAAGCATGAGGGTAAGTTCCTAGTTGGCACGGATGGTTGCTTCAATTGTGGTATAAGTGGTCATAAGAGGAGGGATTGCCCAATGCTTATGGCTAAAGGAAGAGAGGGCAAGCAAGCTCCTCCTAGTGGTTTGAGTTCCAATGCTCCCAAGCAAAACTGATTCTATGCACTCCAAACTCATGGTGAACAAGAGGGTTCTCCCGATGTGGTTACCGGTATGTTAAAAGTCTTCCAACTTGATATTTATGTTTTACTTGATTACGGTGCTACCTTGTCTTTTGTGACGCCATATGGGGCTATGATGTTTGTTATTCTTTTAGATGTGTTGAGAGATCCTTTTTTCTGTCTCTACCCCTGTTGGTGATTCTATTATAGCTAAGAGGGTCTATAGAAAGTGTCCCATTTCCTTGTCCCATAGAGTTACTATTGTTGACTTGGTAAAGTTGATACGTTAGATTTTGATGTTATCCTTGGAATGGATTGGCTGTATTCTTGTTATGCTTTTGTTGATTGTAGAACCCATGTAGTCAAGTTTCAGTTCCCGAATGAGCTTGTCCTAGAGTGGAAAGGGGAAAATTCTATGCCTAAGGGTCAATTTGTCTCTTGTCTTAAAGCTAGAAAGATGATTTCTAAGGGTTGCATTTACCATCTAGTTAGGGTGAGGGATGTGGATTCTGAAACCCCTACTCTTGAGTCGGTCCCTGTTGTTAAAGAGTTTCCGGAAGTGTTCCCAGATGATTTACCCGGTATTCCTCCCAAAAGGAAAATAGACTTCGGTATTGACCTTCTCTCATATACGCAACCTATATATATTCCTCCTTATCCTATGGATTCGGTAGAACTTAAAGAATTGAAAGAACAATTGAAAGATTTGTTGGATAAGGGTTTCATCCGATCGAGTATCTCTCCATGGGGTGCTCCATTTTTATTTGTCTGAAAGAAAGATGGTTCACTTTGAATGTGTATTGACAAACGACAATTGAACAAGGTTACCATAAAGAATAAGTATGGTCTTCCAAGGATAGATTACATAAGGAGCAGGTTACTTCTCTAAGATTGACCTCCGATCAGGTTATCACCAATTGAGGGTGAAAGAAGATGATATTCAGAAAACGGATTTTATGGTCATTTTGAGATTTTGGTGACGTCTTTTTGTTTGACTAATGCTCCAGTCGCTTTTATGGATTTGATGAATAGGGTGTTTAGACAATATCTTGACATGTTCGTGATTGTGTTCACTGATATCATTGATATATTCAAATAGTGAATGTCAAGCCTCGAAGCTACCCCCAGGACGCGGACGCGGGAACTAGGATCACAAGTGACCCCAAGCTAACCCTGAGCTGGCATATCATAAGCATACTTAACAAATACTAAAAATATAACTAATGCGGAAGATAAATCATGAGTTAAACTGAAATGATGGGGAAATACCCATATACTGTCTGAATATATGATAACTGAAATGATGGGCTGTTAGATGTAGTTTCACCCCTCTTATGATGTTTTGAGAACGTCCTAGCTTGGAGTCGATAGTTCCTCTTTGGTTGCATGCATTTAGATGAAGTTGCATTGTAGGTTGGGTTGTTAGTTCCTCTCCTACTCTTTTCGTGCTAGCTTGAATTTCATTTGAGGACGAATGATCCCAAGGGGGAGATATTGTAACACCCCGTATTCGAGAAAGGGCAAAATACCCCTTTACAGAAATTGCAGGTGTCAACCCACATTGACCACCCATTGCTCCTGGAAGGGACCACGGACCGTAGGTGTGGTCCGTGGTTGACACAATGGCACTACCCAAGAAGGGTCAGAACCACGGTCTGTGGTTAGGTTCTGTGGTCCAAGACCCTCATGTTGGGGTTTCATACCACCATCGACGGCCGTGCAGGATGGTCCGTCGTCCTGACCACGGTCCGTCAGTGGGGTCTCGTGGGTCACAGCTGGCAATTATTTTCTAGGGCAGTTGGGTGTTTTCCTAATTAATTAAATCTTATACTAAGTTGTTTTGCCCTTTACTAAGACCCCTATATAAGTATTTTAACCCCCAAATTTCCCAATAAAAATCATTCTCTCAAATTCACCAAAATAAATCGGGTTCTTCCTCTGCAAAATATGTCTCTCTCTAGAACTTGAAGAAGAAGAAATGGTTCAAGCTAGGATCAAGGTCAAGTCTCCAATACTCAAACAATTGTGGGCTTTGATAAGCGAGGTATGATAGTTTTCATCCATGGATTCCTTCCCTTCATGGAGTTTCCAAATTCCTCTATTTTCAAAGTTAGAATTCCCCAATTGAGTTAGGGTTTTCTTCAAGTATCATGGGTTCTTTTGATTATTGATTTAAATAATTGAATTATGATCTCTTATGCATGAACTGATGAAATACTATGATTTTATGATGATTTCCCCATGAACCCATATAATTCCCATGTTTTCAAGTTATGATCATGTGATATGGGATTTTGACTATAAATGAAAAGTTTTATGAAATTAAGCATGTATTGAGAGCCTTACATGAATATATGATGAAATCCATATCTAACCCTTGTTTTCTAAATGTTGATGATTGAAAGTGGATTTTGAACCTTGAAAGGTAAATTATGGACTTGTTCATTTTCTTATGAAATCTATGCAAATGTTTTAAGGATGCTTTGAGAGTAAAGTATCAATGATGATGATGTAGATGTGTTGTTGAAAGGGTTTTTCTCATATACACATAAAAGCAAGATGTGAAAGGTTTTCTCACCTAATTGAATCAAAGATGAAGAGTTATCCTAATGAAACTAGCTTGGATTGGTTATTGAAAGATACCTTTTCATGGATAATGACTTAGCTTGAATTAGCAAGATGACATGCCTTTCCATGGATAATAAGAACAAGTAAGAAATGACTATTTCGAGGGATTTATGCTTAGCACTGAGAGGATATTGAGATGGAAGCTCTCCCGTGAGTAGAGGTCGGGTTATAGAAGCAATCTCCTTATCTTTTACCTATGTTCCTGTAACAACCTGGAAAACTAGTAAGACCAAGCTAGAGTCTAACGGAAATGAATAGGTGAAACTAGAGCCTAACTTGTGTGTCTTTGAGTTGTTATGAGGAATAGAGTCGTAGATGAGACTTCTCGTGCTTAGAATGAGGGGTTTAGTGGTTGAACGTCAAGGCACGTTTTACACCCCGTACCCTTATAGGCTAACCTAGGTCTTGGTATATGGGGTTGAAAAACCTAGGAAGCGGGCAAGGGCCTAAACTATCAAGGTAGAGGAAAGGAGAACTTGTTCTTCTATGAACCTTGTTGGCGATTGGGTAGTATAATTGCCCAAGTGACTTGGCGATGCGTCAAATTGCACTTGGGGTAGCCTAGTGGGATGTCCCCTTGGCCTAGGTGCTGGAAATTTAGGCGAGCCAAGAAGGGGCTCGCCGGTTGGATGGGCGAATTGCCAAGCTGCCTCCCCATCGCCTAAGTGGCCTGCTCAACTTAGTGAGCTACTGGAAAAATGGGCGAGCCAAAGGTCCACTTGGCGAGTCGCCTAGTGCCCTTGGCGAGCCATGAGGTTCAAAGGGCGAGGTAAGTCGGGTTTGGTGCAAACTTTTTAGTTTAAACTTTGTGGGTCCTTAGTTCCTTTCCAAAGTTGAGTCCACATTATTTTATTCCTTCCCTAGAAAGTATATAACCTTTTTAGACTTGAATTCCTTCAATTAAGTCACTTCTAAGGGAATTAAAAGAAGACCCATCTCCTCTCAAATATCTTCTCTCTAGAAACCTCCATTGAAGAACAAAGAAAGAGATCAAGGAAAGCTTGAAGAAGGGTTCTTTCCAATATGAATTTGATTGGATTATACACCTAAGCTATGGGAGTTTTGATCCTTGTCTAAGTTCCATTCAAGGAGCCCTATCAAAATATGTTTTCAAATCTCCAATTTTTCCCCAAAAACCTAAAGTTCAATCTATGTCATGGGTCTTCTTCTAAAATGATTTCAATTGTTAAATTATGATCTATTATGGTTGTTTATGATGAATTAACATTGGATTGATGGAGTTTTGATGAGAATACCCCTTGGACCCATAATTTCCCCCACTTTACTAAATTGACTTTATGATGAGGGAATTATTGAATATTGATCCAATTATGTGATTTATGGTTGTTCTTGATGTAATTGCATGATCTAAGTATGATTCTACATGTATATTTGATTAACCTATGATTCTAAGGTGAATTGATGAGACCTAGGGCTATGTCATGAAAGAGGTAAATTGTGGGTTTAGATATAACCTTCTAAGAATGGTGAACTTCTTGATGAATTGCCTTAGGTTAGATAACCTAGACATGAATTGCTTATAAGTAAAGCTTATAGACATGAACTAACTTGATTAGGGCTTATATGAATGATCATGTTTGTGTAGTGTTGGGAGTGAGGTTATATGTTCCTATATGACTATAATTGATCAAGAATGAGACATGTGGTTAGGCTACCTTGAGAACTAGGATTACTTAATAATCATGTGAGGCATTGCTTGAGAGTAAGGCTTGTATTATGAAGATGACTCTTAGGGCTTAAAGGTAAAGAGCTAAAATGAATAAGCTAAGGGTGTTAAGGCTCCAAGAAGGAAGCCATTATGTATGTTGAATTGTGTATGGCCCTATTGTGAGAAGACTTCATCTACATGACCTCAAATATGAGTATATGAGTTTATGCATGGAATGAATGTTGTACTTGAGTTATGACTATATCTATGTCTCATATGATGAATGCTAGATATGTTGACTTAACATGATCCTTGAATGCAATATATGTGAATTATGCATGATTGTGATGTTTTGTACATGCTTATGAACACTTTGAGAGGGGGGTGTTTATGATGATAATGTTGTTGTTGTGTCATTGAAAGGATAATTATACGCACACACACCATGTATAAATAAGATTATGAGGTATTTGTGGTGTCAATTGAAGGGCTAGTTCTCATATGCACCTTTACATACTATTATGCATTAAATGTACATGACCATGATGATCCACTTGAAAGGTGGAGGTGTTAGTTATTGTGTATATTGGGGTATTGATGCAAGATCCTTCTTTCCTACCCCTACCTATGGCTATCTACGATATGATATGACTATGTATGATATGTTAAGACTATGTATGATATGTTATGAGTATGATAGTATTGTTGTGTTAAATGAAAGGCCATTCTCATGAACACACTACGAATATAATGTGAAAGGTTTACTCACATGTTGATGATTCTAAAGTGAAAAGACATTCTCATTTAATGAATCTATGAGCTATTATGATATGTTGGTTTGAGTGCCTAGTGCAGTCTCTTATACCATTAACTTAAGTAAAAGACTTAATACGACTTTTAAAGGGAATTATGCATAGCACTGAGTGGATAGGAGTATGAGCTGGGTTCATTCATGCTAGTAGTTGGGTTCCCAGTACGATGTCTCATGAGATGGAAACCTTTTACGCTAGTAGTCCGGGTTTCTAGTAGCAATCTACATATCCCATAACTATGTGCCCACATAGGTATATAGCTAGTGGATTCACCTTTAAGCTATTATGTACGTTCTACCTTAGGCAAGTAGGACACCTTTTTTCGGTGTGGGGGTAGAACATCAAGAGGTTCCACTTAGTATGAATGAGGTTATGGGACTTCATTCGTGCATTGCACAAGTAGTCTTTGAGAGTGGGCTTGATATGTCTCTTTTATGATATGATGATTATGAATTGAATGTATGTTTTATATGAGTTATGAACATGAACTATACTTATGACTTATTAATGAGCTTTACTTAGTATGAGTGGGGGTATGGGACTCCACTTATACATTGCACAAGTAGACTTATGAAGGGGTTATGGTGTGGGTTCTCTTATGTTATGAAGACTTATGAGTTATGTATGAAAGGTATGTCTGATTGTTAAGGTTGACTTCACTTGTTATAAGTTATGAACATGTATGACCCCTTAGTTATGTATGTTGGCTATGAATAAGGCAAGGTAAGATATGTATGTTGTTGGTGGCCTAAGAGTGGTACTTAGTGTAGATGGGATTATGGGATCCTATCTATGCGTTGCACAAGTACAACTTAGGTTTGCTTATGTGGTAGTTCTATTATGATGAGATGAATTTGGTATGTGACTATGCATATGAACTATGTCTTGTGAAGATTGGGATATGTACTATGCTTGTGTTGGAGACTATGTTTGTCATATGATGATATTTCTTACGCTATGATGAATTGTATGTGAGTTGCTTTATAAGATGCATTCTCCAACTATTTCAAAGATGATGTTCAAAATGGCATATAGCATGGTTTCAAATGAAATGTCCATTTTATGCATGTTTTAATGGTTTTATTGCATGGCTTCCATACTTAGTACTTTTTGTGCTAACCCCTTCTTTCTACACTTCTATAAGTGTAGGTTTTGGAGATATTGGATTCCATCCTCGTAGCTAGGGCCATAGTAGATCAAAAGGACGAAGCTTGGTGAGTCCTCATTGTATTCGAGGGGTTGACAATATGTCATTTATGTCTTTGTTTTAAGTTTAGACTTATGTAAGGGCTATGTCCCTAAAGATTGTATTCAAGAGTTTTTACTTCAATGTATAGATGGTTTGAGACATAGTGTTTAGATTCTATTATTTTATATAAACTTCGATTGTAAAGAAAAGTTTTAAATTCCGTTCTATTTTCCTATGAACTTATGTCTATGATTATGCTAAGGGCTTGTATACAACCCCTTCGGGGTCAAGTACGCCATGTTACGTCTAGGGGGTACCTCTGGGTCGTGACAGTTCCCCCACAGGATGATTGTCTAGATAGACATTAGCTAGTGGATCCACTTAAGCTAGAAGTTTATGGTTTTTACCTTGGCAAGTAGGACAACCTTTTTCGGTGTGGGAGACACCGGGGGTTCATGTTATAGTTCACATGGTCTCTATGTCGGTTAAGTCTAATTCCCACATTAATAATGAACTAAGGTTACTTCAAAAAGTATCTCATATGTGTTTAAAGACTTTAAAGATGATTAGCTTGC
Organism: Solanum acaule; assembly: GCA_036250505.1. NCBI lineage: Eukaryota > Viridiplantae > Streptophyta > Magnoliopsida > Solanales > Solanaceae > Solanum > Solanum acaule. The sequence continues at coordinate 27,333 of JAJOOR010005605.1, forward strand.
ATTGACCATAGTATTATGACTTATGTTTTCTAACCCTTTTATATCATGTTTTAGCTTGGTCAATTGCATGTCATGAAATGAAATGTCCCTTTTTAACATGATTTAAATGTTTAATGCATGGCTATCATATTTGGTACATTGTTCTGAACTAACGCATACTCTTGCCTACATTTCCCCAAATGTAGGGTCCAACAATCAAGTTTCTCAGTTTCGTGGTTAGTGGTTGAGTTCGAGATTCCCGAGCTTTGGTGAGACCTCATGCTTCTAGGACGGATGTTCATTGTTTCACTTTCTTTCATGCATTTCACTTTTGTACATGATGTATGGGCTAGGCCCAATTTCATTTTATTGTACTAGATGGCTATATTGAGACAAATGTATTAGACTTTAGATTTTCTTTTTATCAAACTATTGGACTTGGACGATTGATTTACTCTTATTGTTATATTTCTTATGTTATGAGAGTTAAGTGGCTTGTATGGAGTCCTACGGGTTCTATACGCCATGTTACATCTAGGGGGTACCCCTGGGTCGTGACACTATGATTTCAAGATCAATTCTCCAAATTCACCATTAATTGTGGGCTTTGCACTCTAAGGTATGATAGTCTTCATCCATGGAGCCCTTTCCTCCATGGAGTTCGCAAATTCTCCAATTTACAAAGTTAGAATTCCCCAATTGAGTTAGGATTTTCTTCCATGTCAGGAGTTCCTTTAAATATTGATTTATTTGATTGTTTCATGATCTATCAAGCATGAATTGAGATAATTACATGATTCTATGATGAATTCCCATGAACCTATGCTTAACCCATGTTATCTAAATATTGATGGTTGAAAATGAATTTGAACTATGAAAGGTGAATTATGGAATTATACATGTTCTTATGGAATTGATGAGATGATGTAGATTGCTTTGAGAATAAAAGCACATATGTTGTTGTGGTTAATTGTTGTGAAAATACTGCTCACATAACTACCTCATGCATGAATGTGAAAGGTTTTCTCACATAAAGGATTCTAAGGTTGAAAGGTCTTCTCACCTAAAATGAATCAAAGATAAGGAGTTATTCTAATGAAACCTAACTTCGATTGGTTACTTCATTGTACCTTTCCATGGATGACATATGACTTAGCTTGGATTGGTAAGATGATGTTTCCTTCCATTGATAATAAGGACAAGTTAAGAAAATGACTATTCCATGGGATTTACGCTTAGCACCTAGAGGATATTGAGATGGGAGCTCTCCCGTTAGTAGAAGTCGGGTTTCTAGATGCAATCTCTTTATCCTATACATATGTGCCCCCATAGGATGATTGTCTTATATAGACATTAGCTAGTGGATCCACATAAATTAGAAGTTCATGGTCTTACCTTGGCAAGTAGGACACCCTTTTTGGTGTGGGGTAGGCACCGGATTCCATGTTGATAGCTCACATGGTCTTATTGATGTGCCGCGAAATCTTGGCACATGTGATGCTTCAAAACTAAGGATTAATACTATAATTAAGTGTATTTTTGTATGCTTTGATGTGTTTGTTGATTGTGTAGACAGATCCTTGTTTGTGTGGAAAACTGAAGAAAAAGGCAGAAGATGGTCAACTGAAGACCACGAGCACCTAGACGGGTCGTGGTGCCTGTCGTGAAGGTGAACCCATGTGGAGGCCTTGGAAGAGTTAAAAGGGGAATGGACTAAGTAAGGATCACGACCAACCTCACGGACTGTGGTCCTTACAACGATCAGTGGTGCCAATCGTGAAGATGAACCAGTGGATGGGCAAGGAGAAACTTAAATGGGAAGTAACCAAGTGAAGACCACGGGCACCTTTACGGACCATGGTCAGTACCACGGCCCGTGGTGTTGTCCGTGGTGCAATTTCCAGTATGGTGGCATTGAAGACCCAGACTTTGGGAGTTCCAAGTAAAGACCACAGACACTTAGACAGACCGTGGTCTCTTTAACGGTCCGTGGTGTTGTCTGTGGTACTATTTCCAGTGTGCAGGCATGGACGACCCAAGTTAGTAAAATCCAAGTGAAGACCACGAAGGGCTTCACGGACCGTGAAGCCCTTGATGGGTCGTAGAACTGTCTGTGAAGTGCCCGATGTTTCAATCCTACTTCGAGTAGGATTCTTTTTTAAAAACTATTTTTAAATTAATTAGGTCATTTTTTTTGTTTTTATCTGGTTTTAGCTTGAACGACGAACAAGTTTCCATTATTCTAAGTTTTCAATTTTCAAGTTTGAACAGTGAAATCAGTTTGAAGTTTGGATTTCGATTCTCATATTATTAAAGTGATTGTGGGTTTGCTTATTCTTGTAAGTCCTTTTTAACATGTTTTAAGTCTTTATTGCTGATTGTTTACGTGAAATCATGAGTGGCTAAATACCATGACTGGGTTGTGGGATCCATGACGTAATTCCAATTGTGATTCCGTAAGACGAGTGAATGGCAATTTGTGGTTACAAACTGTAGTTTAGCTTTCATATTCATGTATTCTAATAAGTGCACGAATTAGATGAAGCATGTATCTGTCATTTGTTCGAGAGAAAAATGACAGTTAGGAAAAAACTGGATTAACTTACCGAATTGGAGTTAAAGTTTGAGTTCGAGAGAAGAGAACTTTAACATCAAACCATTGTAAGCGAGGGTAAATGTTAGTAACACTCCAGAGCTGAGAGGACGTGAATGAGAATTGTCTGACTAGACTGAGAAGTGTCAGATGAAATTAACTCGCATATATTTTGTAAAGATGAATTGCCTGAAACTCAATTACGGAAGCATACTAGAACTAGCGTTATGGGGAACACAATCCTAGTTTCATTTAATCAATTGAATCAACTTTATTACGTAATATTCTGTTAGTCGTTAATCTGGAAGTCTACTTCTAATCTTAGTTACTAGAAATTATAACCAACTCCAATTTACTTTCCGTCATTGTTTGCTTAAGAGATAATAACGACATTCGAATAAATGCGACAGTGAAACCTTTTCCAAAGAAATTTTCTGTGGGATCGACCTCAACTCAAGTTGAGTTCTGTAAATTGGCATCGACCGTTTACACCTCTTAATTGAGGTGAGAGTTTGGACGTATCACTTATATGTCAGTTAAAGGTAAATCTCCCACAATAATAATGAACTAAGGTTACTTCAAGAAGTATCTCATATGTGTTCAAAGAACTTTAAAGATGTTAGCTTGCGTTGACCATCTTTTATGACTCATGTTTTCTATCCCTTTTTATATCATGTTTTAGCTTGGTCATTGCATGTCATAAAATGTCCCCTTTTTAAGCATGCTATCAAATATTATATGCATGGCTATCATACTTGGTACATATTTTGTACTAACGTATACTCTTGCCTACATTTCCCCAAATGCAAGGTCCGACAGTCAGGTTCCCAATTTGTGGCTAGGGGTTGATTTGAGAGATTTTGAGCTTTGGTAAGTCCTCATGCGTCGAGGATGGATTTTCATTGTTTTCACTTTTTCCTTCTTACTATCAATTTTGGGCATGATGTATGGGCTATGCCCAAATTTCATTTTTATGTACTAGATGGCTAATGAGACAGGTGTTTAGACTTCCGCTTTACTTTTATAAAACTTTTGGACTTGAAATGTACTTCTTTATCTCTTTTCATTCTATTTCTTATGTTATGAATGCTAAGTGGCTTGTATGGGGCCTCTCGGGGTCCTATACACCATGTTAGGCCTAGGGGTACCTTGGGTCGTGACATGTATGGCATTGAAAGGATATAAAAACCTTACAAACCTTATTGTACCTTGATGTGCGAAGTGAACTAGAAAAAGAATACAAGAATTAATAAACTTTTGACATGGCTTCATGGATGTTGTATCGGATGACCTATAGAGGAATATGACTAGACCGTAGCCTCTTTTAATCCCAAAGATATCGATAACTATGCAATAAATTAATTGTTAATACTCATTATGAAGTATGGATATTTTCTCAAGTTTACTACAAGTTGTCAATACTTTTCTTGAAGTAAAAGATGTGTTTCTCGACACTGCGATTGGAATAGAAGTGTAGTTTTAAATTGAACACCATCACTTGGTTATGTTGATTTTTAAAAAACACCCAAACAAAATGAATTAGTTTTCTGTAATATTTTTTCCTACAAGTATATATAATAAGTTTAATTGTTGTCCAATATGATACATTCTCCATTTAATTTTCCATTTTAATAATTTCTTATGATATACATTCTCCGTTTAATTTTCCATTTTAATAATTTCTTATGATATATTTAAACGGGGAACTTTAAAATGATATATGTAAAGCAAAAGGTAGGGCTGGACTTTTTACACGTTAAAATAAGAATATTTGTTCATTTTTTCAGCCTTTAAAAATTTATCTATCCCTTCACCAATGATTATTTATTAGAAAATTTAATATGTTAGGTTGATGTTCATTTGATTCTCCAAAATAATCAAATACACTTCCAGTTGCGAGTGAAAGTTCCTACTTGGATTACCAATCACTTAGGGATACCTAACTTATCAGTCTTGCATGTCAAACACTAGGATATAATTACTACTATTAGGAATATTGCGTTAAGAGCTTGTGGAGAACACATATACCCTAGTTTTCATCTTATATTGATATCTAAATTGTGAATCTTGCTTACTTGTTACTTATTAATTCAAACTAACAAACTGTTATTTTATTTACAAAACCCCCCCTTTGTTTACTTTCCTCGAAAATAGTTTGACCAAAGAAAGGTAATCGTGAGTTAAGCTTAAGTCTAAACCATATTCCTCGTGGGATCGACCTCAACCTACAAGTTGGGTTCTTTATTTGGCAACTACCACTTATACTCTTTTGGGAAGTGTAATTTGGGCGTATCAAATTTTGGCGTCGTTGCCGGGGAATACGGCTTTTAGATTAAACTAACTACATTGTTGAACTTTAGTCAAGTATTTCCTAATTTTATGTTTTTATTTTGCTTTTGTTTTCTACAAGTCTTACCTCTTGTGTATGTCAAGTACACGGAGTCTAGGCGAATCCTTGACCCCCTACGATCCTGAATTGAGAAGAATGGCTAATCTTGGGGTACACAACAATCCAGTTGGAGAGGGTCAAAGAGATAGAGCTGATTTTCAACCTCCTGCAGTTGTTAATGTGCCTGCTCAGGTTCAAGGTGGACATCTAATCAAAAATGCAGAAAGGGTGCAGAATTCGCCAACACCGAGGGTTCGTGATAACTACAGGGTTGACTACGATGCGGTTGGATCAGATGGGCCTATTGTTCTCCCTCCACTACCTCAAAGACATACATTTGTAGTGACCAGCAGTCTTATGCAAATGCTTACAACAAGAGGGTTTTTTGCTGGGTTATCTTCGGAAGATCCATATGCTCACATGGCTAAATTGACAAGTGTTTGTAAGAGTAGTATGGGATGACCGTACTTGGATATGAACATCATAGGTTTAAGAGTATTCCCACTTTCGTTGACTGGTGATCCTGCTGTGTGGTTTTCTAAGCTACCATACAATTCGATATATACATGAGACCAATTGCATAAGGTGTTCATGGCGAGGTTTTTTCCCGTGTCCAAGAAGTTGAATTACAAAGATAAATTGAATAATTTTACGGCACTACTTGGAGAGTCAGTAAGCAGTTCATGGGATAGGTTTACTGGATTCATGAGGAGTGTTTCGAATCACCGCATAGATGGTGAGTCACTGAAGGAGTACTTCTATAGAGGACATGATGGCAATGGAAAGGCTGATTTAGATACTATTGCTCGAAAATCATATGGTGACTGCACTTTTGAGGAGATTGCTGAAAAACTTGAGAGGATCTCCCAGAACAATAAAGCATGGAGCACTAGGAAGGCAAATACTGGTAGAAGCACGTTTGATGTCCAAGCTGCACCAAGTCAATCAAGTGATGACATTCGTGAAGAGATGGTTCAAATAGGGATAGAAATTGGCTTGGTATTAAAGTATGTGAGTGGAAGTACAGAAAAGGTGAATGCGGTAAATTATCTAACTAAAACTCCACCACCGCTAGTTGAGGAGTATTACTACGAGGAGGATGCGAATTTGGTGACTGATCAAATGGGAGGTTTCTGAACCAACGCCCAAGGTTCCAACTTGGATAATTGGCGCCAAGGTCAAGGAAACTAAGGTTGGAACTATGCAACTACAACCGTGATGGAAACTATGTCCGGGACGGGAACTACAATCATGATAACAATTACAACCGGAACAATTATGGCAATAGGAATGAGAAGGTTGGACCCTACGTTCTGCCTGGTAATAGAGAGGCTGGTACAAACATGACTCGCATTGAGGATATGATGCAAAAGATGATGAAGAGATTTGATTCGACAACTGAAAATGTGAAGGAGATATGAAATGATTTATCTGGAATTGGTCAAAAAGTTTATGCCCATGCAGTATCGATCAAGTAACTTGAGAAACAGTTTAGTTAGTTGTCCGCTACTGCGAACCCATGCTAGCCTGGCACACTTCCTAGCAACACCATCCAGAATCTGAAAAATGATGGGCATTGTGTGGTAGTCACTACTCACGGAGAAAAGCAGGCTATTGATCCTCCCATGTCGTTTGAGGTTGAAAAAGTGATAGAAAAATATGAGGATGAGATTGAGGTTACTTAAACTCCAAAAGTTGATACATAGAAGGAAGCTGAGATGACCCAAAAAGTTGTTTTCGTGCCTAGACCTCCACCTCCATTCCCACAGAGGTTGGTGAAAAAGACTTAAGAGGGAAAATATCGCAGGTTTATCTCTATGTTGAAACAATTGTCCATTAATGTTCGGTTGATAGAAGCTTTGGAACAAGTGTCTGGGTATGCAAAATTCATGAAAGACTTGGTGACCAAAAAAAGGGTTGTCAGTTTTGAGAATGAAGAGAAGTTGCAGCATTGTAGTGTTATTGCTACTAGGTCACTTGTGCAAAAGAAAGAGGATCGTGGAGCTTTTACTATTCCTTGTACCATTGGGATTTTACACTTTGCGAAAGTTTTGCATGATTTTCCAGCATTAATTTGATGTCATTGTCCATATATAAGAAGTTGGGTTTAAGATCTCCAAAGTTGACTGCAATGTGTTTACTTATGTCCGATAGAAGTGTGAAGAGGCCCATTGGAGTGCTCCAAGATGTCCTTGTGAAAATGGAGTCATTCATCTTTTCGGCGGACTTTGTGATACTAGATTATGAGGTTCCCATCCTCTTAGGGAGAGCATTTCTTGCTACTGGGCGTGTCTTAGTCGATATGGAAAGAGGGTAGATGAAGTTTGGATTAAACAATAAGGAGGTAACTTTTAACATATGTAGGTCTATGAATCATGAAGGTGATCTTAAGTCAGTATCAGTGGTGAATCATATTGCGGGGAAAGAATCTGAGATGTCCATTGAAGAGAGGTTAGGTATTGATGCACTAGCAGCGGTGATGATGTATTTTGACAGTGATGTTATTGATGACTCTGATGAGCTAGTTGCTGCACTTAATAGGTTCGAGTTTCGTTTCAAGCCAAAATGGTTGGAATTAGACATGAAGAATCGAGACACCCCACCTGCACAACTGTCTATTGATGAGCCTCCAAAACTAGAACTTAAGGTTCTTCCATCCCACTTGGGACAAAATAGCACTTTGCATGTAATCATTGATGCTGACTTGAGTGAAGGGCAAATAGTGGCATTGATATCGGTACTAAAATGGTTTAAGAGGGCTATTAGATGGATTGTTGCGGACATTATTGGGATCCATCCAAGCATTTGTCCTCACAAAATTCAACACATGCCGGAGAACAAGCCAAGTATTGAGCATCAAAGGAGATTAAATCCCCATATGCAAGAGGTTGTCAAAAAGGAGATCATTAAGTGGTTAGATGTTGGAGTTATATATCTCATTGCTGATAGTATTTGGGTTTGCCCAGTTCAGTGTGGTTCCCAATGCTAAAAATGAGATTGTTCCAGTGAAGCCGGTGACTGGTTGGAGAGTGTGTATGGACTACTACAAGTTAAATGCATGGACTGAGAAAGACCATTTCCCAATGTTGTTCATGGATCAGATGCTAGATCGTCTCGCTGGTAAGGGTTGGTATTGTTTTCTAGATGGGTATTCTAGCTACAATCAAATCTCCATAGCTCCGGAAGACCAAGAGAAAACCACCTTCACTTGCTCTTATGGGATTTTCGCCTTCAAAAGGATGCCATTTGGGTTATGTAATGCTCCAACGACCTTCCAGTGTTGTAAGATGTCGATATTTTCAGATATGGTGGAGGACCCGATAGAGGTATTTATGGATGATCTCTGTAGTAGGTGACTCATTTGACGACTGTTTGACACATTTGGCTGAGGTACTAAAACGGTGTGAAGAATGCAATCTTGTCCTCAACTGGGAAAAGTGCCACTTTATAGTGAAAGAGGGTATAATTCTGGGTCATCGGATTACACAGAAAGGTATTGAAGTTGATAGAGCTTAAGTTGAGGTAATAGAAAAGCTTCCACCACCCATATCTGTAAAAGGTGTTCGAAGTTTTCTTGGGCATATAAGTTTCTACCGGAGGTTCAAAAAATATTTCTCTAAAATTGCACACCCATTGTGCAAGCTACTTGAAAAAGAGTGTAAGTTTGATTTTGATGATGCTTGTTTGAAAGCATTTGGAGAGTTAAGGGAAAAGTTATCTTCGGCACCTATCATTATTATATAATCAAAATTATTTTCATCAAGTACTCGAGATTAAGGAATATACCCTCTAGGGGTAGAATAATTTACTTCATCAGAATAGTGGTACCTCATATTCCGCTAAACTTCGAACTCGCCCAACAACAATAAATCACACGAAATTTTTTAAAATGCAAAAAGAAGAAGAGTAGAAGATTAAAAAAAAATGTGGTTGAAAAATGAGAGGAAACCCCTCTATTTGTAGTCAACAAATGGTAGTATGAACAAGTGTTTTTTGTGTCTTATCTTAAAAGTCATGACCTTTCCGAGAAGTCACAACCCTTTGGAAAGGTCACAACTTATTGAAAAAGTTACAACTCTTTGGAAAATTCACAACTCTTTGGAAAAGTCACAACTCATCTAAAACTCACAACGTTTTGAAAAATGTCACAACTCATCAAAAAAGGCACAATATAAGTTAGAAATATTATAGTAATTTAACATTCAAGTTAGGAGTTCATCCTTTTTAAGGTAATATAGATAGATATATATATATATATATATAAGAGAACTCTAGACCCGCCTATGTGGCGCTACCACAAACCAGAATTTCCTTTTAATTTATTTTATTTCCAAAACTAGCCTTCCCCTTTCATGAAAAGTTGTGACTTTTGTGAAGAATTGCGACTTTTATGAAGAGTTGCGACTTTTATGAAAAGTTGTGACTTTTATGAAAGGTTGTGACCTTTCTGATAAGACACAATAATGATTTGTTCACACTACCTTTTGTTGTCTATAAATAGAGGAGTTTCCTCTCATTTTAAAACAACGAAAATTTTGAACTTCTTTTTCTTTTTCTGGACGATTAAATAATTGTGTACTTTGCTCCTATTGAATGACTTACTGACACCATTTTTTTTGTATAAATACACTGGTGAGTAGAATCGTTCTTTCCTGATAGGATCTATTCTTTTAAATCTCGGGTTCTAGGGGAAAATAATTTTCTTAAGGGTACACTGTGCATTCAGTGGACTCGATTTTTTCCATTCTGTTTCATTCTATTGTTACAGATCCTGGTATGTTCTTACACTCATTAATTTATACTCATATTATTAATTGTTATTTTTGAGTACATGCTTTAAATTTTGTTGTTTATGTTTTTGCAATATTATTGTTATAAGTATTTGTTAGGACATATTAAATAACAAATGTTAATTGAGTATTCAAGCAAGTTTTCTCTACTGAAATTGTTGAAGGTACGATAAAAAAAAAAACCCTTACAAATCTCTAATTTGTTCATCAACAACGTCATTTCTTCACATACAAGGATGAAATTTTGTGTTTTTTAGAAAATCCTCTGAGAATTAAAAACTTTGCATGCCCTTTTTTTTTGTTTTTATGTTATTGTTATTTATTTTTACTAATTTTTTTCACTGGATATTATGAGTACTTTAAGGATTGAAAGTTGATTGAAGTGTTAGTCAATTTTCTGAGGTATGTTATTTTAAAACATGAGAACTTTTCTGGTTAGAATGATTTGTTATCATCATTGGATATCTCATAGTTTACTCCCTTTAATGTATGTTTTTTCTCGCTGTTTTGTTGTCTCCTTAAAATTGTATTGATTATTTTTCGTTTGGTATGTATATGATCTCACTTGGACAAAGCTTTCGTCCTTTTAATGTTTTTCTTTTTTTTTCTTTCTCTTTCAACTCTACTAAATATTTTTTTGTGTGAGTTATGACTATTTTCAGCAAGCTTAATTTGATGATTATGAAACAAAACTTGCTTTAAATAAAAGTAATATCTTAAGCTACAAAAGATATGTTTATTAACATAGATTTGTTGTCCTTTATGTCCCAAGTCATTGCTGAGCATTTGAGTTATCTAGGTTAGACTCATTTTTAATTCTTTAACGTTCGAGAATATTTCTTTAATATGAGTCTAGAATCCAACATTATGATCTACTTGTACTTTCATAATGCAACAACTATACATATATATTTCTGAAAAAGTCGTAAAGTTGCATTGATGAAGCATCTAGAAGGGCCTCCAGAGCAGCAATTTAATGAAGAATGAATTTCTAAAAGGATCAACAATATTATTTTGTTGTTGTTTCAAATTTATTTTTCTCCTTCTATAAATTTTGTTAGAGTAACAATAACGAGAAGTGGTGAACGTTTAACCTCAGACAAGTAGATTGTCTCTAAAAAAATTAATTCATGTTGTTGTGGTGTACATTTTTAACGGTCTTAACTTATTTATAACTAATATTGATTATCGAAAACTTTTATATAATTTATTTTTAACAAGGAGTTATTTTAACCATAAAATCACCAGTTCTATATTTTTCATGTACAAAAAAAATAGAAAAAAAATATGTTTAATCGCTATATAAAAACATCACTCAGTTTTAACAAGACAATTATATCATCAAGCATATATTATGATAAATTATGTAAAAGACAAAAATGATTAGATATCAAAATATTTTTAATCATTAATTATATATTTAAAATTCTTGAGATATGTGATAATGTCAAATCATTTAATTTATGTTGAAATATTCTTAAAACCTACTAAAATTTACTGTTTTTTTCTTATAACAGTCGATTATTGAAAAAGCTATTCAAAAGCTTAGAAAAATTATTTATTTTGCACTGGTATATTACTTAGTATATATATAAATAAAAAGGTAAAACCCTGAGCTTGTTGGCTGGCAGGTGGTGGTTGCTCATAAAACCCTGCGCCGTGACTCTTGTACTCTCAAATTCGAACGAAGAAAAGCGCGGGTTGGAAGAATTGGTTTGCTAGGGTTTCTAGTTACTCCAATGGCCACAACTACAGGAGCTAATGATGAAGCTTCAAGAAGAAGCACCACCAAGATTGTTGATGCTTCGCTTTGGTGGGACCCCTTCCCACACTTGCTCGCTGAACTCGAATCTGTTTCTCCCTCCTCTGACCTCCCTCCTCCTCTGGTAATTAGAGTAGCAAATTTTGTTTTTTTTTTGTTTTTGAAATCATAGGGAAATGGTTTTTGGTGGAACTGAAATTTGCATTAGAAAATCAATGTTCTGCTATGTAGTACAGCTATTAATATCTTATTTTTATTACTCAGGAAAAGAAGATAAAGGAAAACCATGCATGGTTTCTGGACACAGTTTCACTATTTAAGCCACCAAACCTGAAATCAAGGGAGGCTTTAGATGCCAGCCGACTGAAGATTGGTCTACACCAGATTACTGTAGAAACTGATAAAAAAGAAGCAGCCTTGAAAATTAGTTCTGCTTTGGTAAAACTCTACTTTTTCTGGACCATATGCAATGTTCGGTACTCAAATCATATTGTTGCGTGGTTGGCCTGTAGTGGCTTTTCAATACAGAAAGTTGTTTTATTCTAACTTTTTTCTGTTTGACATGGATCACCATTACTATTATTCTACATTTAGCCCTTATTTAGTTAATTGTTGTAAGGGGCTAAATCCTCATATTTTTGCAGTGTTTGGATGAGGTGCAGTCATATATTCTTGTTGATAGAACCATTAATCAAAAAAGTATCGTTGCTGATGGTGTATTTCACGAGCTTCCTCATTTGGTTAGTGACAGAATTCTCTTGCTCTTTCATTCTCTAATGCTACTCATACTATATTTTGGAGGAAACAGTTTTTATTAATATTGCGTGGAATAATAACTTCTAGCTTGTCGCTTCGCCTCCGTGGCTTAGTTCAGTGCCTAAGGTTGAGGGACTTGTGAGGTCACAGGCTTGAGCTCTGCGCCATGTGAACTAAGCCTGATATTTAAGTGGAGAAGGGAAGAGGGGGTAGGGTTGGCCCCAAACAGATTTCTCAGTCAGCAGAAAAAGAAAAAGAACTTCTAGCTTGTTGAGGTATAAACAGGAAACATGTCTATATCTATCCCCACTGCTATAGCCCAAGCCCACACCCACACCCACACCCACACCCACACCCACACCCACACCCAAGTCCCACCCAAGTCCTGCAGTATTGAGAATTTCAGGTGAACAAAGTGACACATGGTAATTTACTTCAACAGTGGTCCTTGTTGGTCCAGCCGTGCCTTTGCAACAAAGTACAGTTCACTTGAAATTTAATTTTAAGAATGTAGTAGTGCCTCATTCATTGTGTTGAACTATTTGTTGCAGGAGATGTTTGTACAAGTTCTCTTTTGTTTCATTTTCTTCTCTTTATTGTTGTTATCCAGGTTACGCTTCAGTATTATTTGGAACGGCAATGTTTAATGAAGTGCACACGTCATATAATTATGCAAGCTTGTGAGTTTTTCTTCTGTTTGGTTGTTACTTATTGCATTGTTATTTTTAAACAGCTGTAATAGGAGGTGCATAGGTTCTGCACAGTCCTTGCAGTGTTTCATATATGAGTTATGCTTTTCAACAACATTTGGTAATTTTCTAGGCTGAAATATTTAGTTGAGACTATTAATTGGAGCTCCAAATTTTGTATATCAATTGTAGCCAGATATTTTAGGGTCATTTTAATGAAATCTTTGTTCACTGTGCTGCTACACTGTGATGTGGAAAATGCTGAGAAGCACGTTGATGTTGTTCTAAACTTAGTTCTGGTGTTGTTGAAGGTGAAAATGGAGCAAAATGCAATCAAAATGTGAGTTAGTTAAAAAAAGGTGTAGAGGAACGAAATAAATAGAAAGAAAGTATATGTAATGCAAGAATATAACTATAGTTGCAAATATATTAATATAACCACTTACGCTTGCTGTAAATAGTTTATGACACCTGCTTTGTTTGATATTAATGATATGATATTTGATTTTATTAAAAATAAAAAAGATCAAAAAGTACAATTAAGTGAAGTATGCTTATCTTTTAATCAGGACAATTAAGTGAAAAATGTTAAGTAAAAATCGTTGTCAATCAAGTTCAAAAATCATTTGATGATTTTGAGTTGGATGCAACGATGTAGTTTTATGTTTTTAATTCATATTTATAAACAAGTTTACAACAAAAATAATAACCACTACGCCTCAATCCCAAACAAGTTGTGATCAATTCTATGAAAAATTACTGAACATGTTCCCTATTTAAATTCATCTCAGTCCAATATAGTACAAAATAATAATAAAAAGTACTAGAAGTTCTGTATATTATATTGGCATAAGAATCTCTAGAGCTAAAACTGCTAGAAAGCATAGGGCCTAGAGTAAACGTAATAACATGCAGAACAATTATGGAGAATGTTCATCTGTCTAAAGGGGATAAGATGGGTGAAACCAGGGAGCATTAAAGGAGTCCTGAGCAGCTGGAATAGAGATGACAATGCTTCTGATAAGGAGAAGAGATGGAAACTTGTCCCAGCATGTATTTGGTGGACAATCTAGCATGTATTTGGTGGACAATCTGGAAAGAGAGAAACAACAGGAGTTTTGAAAATGGGCAGAATAGCTTACAGAAGATCAAGATGAATTGCTTAGCTCTTTCCTATTTTTGGTGTAAATAAGATATATTAACTAGGATAGAAGACATCTTTGATGTGCTAGATTGTTCACAGGCAACAATCTAGACTAAGACTGTTTTCTCGGTAAGTTGTAGCACTTTTGAAGGGGAACTACACTTTTGTTGAAGTATACCTGTAGATATATAGACTAAAGTTACCAGTTTAAAAAAAAACATGACTGAAAAATATATTCCCAATTAATTGGTATCACATATATAAACTTTCATCCACTACACCCTATCATTCGCTAAGTCTGCATTGATTCCAAGAGATTGTAGGTCTTTCTTATGCTAAAACTATAATTTTTTTTGTGATTACTAACATTCATTAAAATAACGTTCGCATAACTCTTCGTTTTGAAAAGGAAAAAGGTTTGCAGGACACTTAACATATTATTTTTGGTAGCTGTACTTATTGTTTAGTGCTAGCTCTTTCGTCATTCAAGACAAAATCATGGATGATGCCTTAGTGCTTGCATTTGACTGTTGTCAAAGTGTGGGAAGTGTCCAACTTGCAATGAACTTGAATTCAAGCTTAAGCGCACCACAAACAAACCTTCAAGGACGCTGTTTAGTTTTTCCTTGATTTTATTGTGCACTCTTTCATGCTAGCTTTTTGGTACACTTAAGTGTTCAATTACACCTTCTGAATGGTATAACATATTAGCGTGATCCCACACGTGTGGTCTGGGGAATCAACTCAAGAAAAGCGTTTTCAAAAGTAGGTTTGACAAATACAAGAGCAAAAGTTACAGTGAAAATACTCTACAAAAGGAAAGTACTGACAACAAAAATAGTAAAGATAACCCAAGTAAAAGAAACAACAAGGATACAATTGTAGAATAAGATAATTCTAATAGTAATGCAAGTAGAGTAGGCAAGGTGCATTAAGCTACAATTCTCTACCTACTAACTCTCTACCTTAATTCTCTACGTCAATGCTTTCTTATGTATGGTCATGTCCTGTGTGAGCTGAAGATGTGCCATGTCATATCTAAACACCTCTCCCCATTCTTCCCCAATCTACCTCTATCTCTCTTTAGACCTATCACTGCCAACCTCTGGCACTTCCTTACTAGGGCTTCTGTGTTTTTTCATTTGCTCTTTACATGTCTGAACCATCTCAACCTCGCTTCCCGCATTTATCTACCATTGAGGCAACTCTCACTTTGCCCCATATATCTTTATTCCTAATCTTATCTTTCCTAGTGTTCTCACATATCCTTCTATGCGTCCTCATCTATGCTACATTCATTTTCTGCACATGTGAATTCTTGACTGACCAACACTCTGCTTAAAGATAGTCGGTTTAACACCTACTCTATAAAACTTACCTTTAAGTCTCAGTGGCACCCATCTTTGGAAGGTATCACTTAAACTTGAGTAAACAATTGCTTCCATAGCGTTAAATTGTACTGGTAGAATATGTGCAACAAGAAATGCTTTGATTCTTGAGTATTGTCTTAAATTTTGACATTGAATTATGTAGTGTCCCCTTGTCTTTGTTAGAGGGACAATATTTTGCTGTGGAGAAAAATGATAACTCAGCAATATGGCAGCCCTATAAGAACACTTAAAGTACTTGTGCGTTGACATGGATATTAGGCCTGATTTCAGGAGAGGCTGATGTTTTCTTGTCACCTTTTCCCTTCAATTTTCAGTTGTAAGTTATATTAGTGTAGAATGTACTCCATCAGCTTATTTTGGGATTTCTAGTGAAGTGTTCTTCAAAAGAAAAAAACAGCTTTCTACGAGATTCCATTCAAGTACCAATTGTTGCTTCTATCTCATGAAATTATTGTTTTTTGATTGGAGTACAAATGAGCTGAAAATCTCTTTTCAAATTCACAATACAATTTATCGTCATTTGAGACTGTTGTCATAGTTTGATATTTTCAATGTTGACTTTCTCTCGCCCTACTTCTAAAGATAGATAGAAAGGGTTGGAGAGAATTTCAGAAAGTCATGTCCTTATCAATGATCTGTTTGATTGTTTCTTCAATCTTGCTTTTTTTTTTCTGACTCTTTTAGATGCTTGGCTTAGATTCCGATGTACATATATCAATTTATTAAAAATTACATCTATTTTCTTTTATCCTTTTTGTTTCTATAACATGTTTCCTCCATAATTGTTTATGCATATAAATTTATCTGAAAATTACATCTATTTTCTTTTATTACTTTTTGTTTCTATAACATGTCTGTACCATACTTGTTTATGCATACACATTTGTTTGAAAATTACATATATTTTCTTTGATTACTTTTTGTTTCTATAACATGTCTCCACCATACTTGTTTATGCATTATATAAATTCATGTATTACTTATCTTATTCGTCTCCTAATGCAGTATATATCGCGACAAGATCTCAAGATTCGTTTATTGTAGATGAGGCACAGAAATTGATTTCTGATGGACTGGACAGGAAATTCTTTTCTGTCCTGCAGGAGAATCTACACTCTAACTTTCCTGAGAACATGGTAAACTATGTTTTGTATTCGGTGTT
>JAJOOR010005607.1:0-42125 GCA_036250505.1 Solanum acaule
TTTTTTTTTTGGGATTGGATTGGTATTTTGAGATGATTTTGTATGCAGGTTGGTAGTAGGTTGAATTGGAGCAGAAACTATGCTGCTAAGGATATTAAATTTGGAGTTGAAGCTAGGGGACTGATGCTTCAAGGAGTTGAGCAACTTGCTGATGCAGTTAAAGTCACTATGGGTCCAAAGGTTGTTTTTTTAATGCCCCATTGATGAGTAATTGAAGTTATAATAGTAGTAGTACTCATGTTAAACATTGATTTCAAGTTCTTGTTGTTAGTGATTTAGATATTTTGTTTTCGACGTGTGTATGTTAGTACATTTTACTGCTCTGATTTGTATTGTGATGGATGTGCTAGAAAAATCTAAAGGGATCTGTCTGAAAGTGCAAGAAGGGGGGGGGGGGTGAGTTGACTTTTTATTTTCTGTGTCTCAGAGATGAGTCGACTGATACGGAAGGAGATGCGTAAATTAAAGAACTTGAAAAGTATAGACAAAGTAGAATGACATCAGATGTTTTATACTGGTTGGGATCCTATGTGAATCTTAGTCCAAGTCTCCTTGAGTTGGAAGGGTGTTCTAAGTATGTCGTAGTTTCTACGCCTATACTCTATCTTTTCACTCTTGATTGATACAATGTCTCACCAATGATATTTTCCTCTCCTCTCTTTTGAATACACAACTATTTCTTACATGAAATACAATGCTAGTTAAGAGTAGCATAAGTGTTTGAGAAGGTTTAGACAAGTGTATATCTTCTTAACGTCTCCTTTAATAGTTTCTCGAGCTAGCCGTTGAGCTCTTTGACAGATATGATAACCCAAGAGATTTGATCCTTTGGAGGGTACATTGATGATCTTTTTCCAAGAACAAGTGCATATCTTTCATATTCCTCCGTTGGTAGGTCTTCAAAAAGACTTGAATAGCTTCTAGCGTTTCAGCGGGAGATATGTGTTTTGGTACTTTGTTTCATAGAAGACGTTTGATTGCACCTTGATTACTGCTTTGAGATCTTGAGCATTGATTGGTGCAGAATCTTCCTATTTAATTCTACTTACTCGATATGCTTCCTTCCTTCTTTATCAGATGTTGATTGATTCCTTCTCATACGGCTATATTTGCATATAGCTATTTCCTTGATTTCCTTTAAAAGAGCTTATATGATACTGTGCAATCCTGCATACATAGAAAACATTTGCATTTAGTCATCATTAAAACCAAACCCTAATGCCGTCTATATCTAAGTTGCTCGGATTCTTCACTTTTGGTGAGGTACTCATGTCGACCCGACGTGGGTGTGGGATCTGTACTCGATATGGTCAAATAGTTTTGGGTACTTTGACCAAAATTGGCAAAGAAATTCCGGACATATGCAATGATATCTGAAATCAAAACAAAACAAAAGCTAAGGTGAAATTGAAGAAAATAGAATACCTTGTAGATAGTGTTACTCCTTTTCCTTTTATCTCCTTTTAGGATTCTCCTCTTGATTAGTATTTTCTCCTCAAGTTCTCCACCTAATATCTCATAATTTAGGTTTTATAACTCTACTTTTAGATATTTGAATTATTTTTAGGCGAATCTCCACACCGGTATTCATACCTGTGTCTATATCCTCGCATCTTAAAATTTACATCATGAATGATCTGACCGCTAGATCTGCATCCGTATCGTACATGCGCACCCGAGTCCAAGACAATTAGTTCTATTTTAAGCATTTTAACATCTTGAAGCTATCTAATTTTCATGCTTATTAGAGTGCAATTGAAAGTGACTTAGAGTGACTTGCCTCCTATAAAAGAAGCTTAGTGGGATTGTCTCAACTAAAAATAGTATCAGTTCTGCTGGTTGTTGTTGGTTACGACTCTTCTTCCCCGAGTAATTTATAATCAAGATGTTGGAAAGCTTAGCGTCTGATTGTTCCCTTTCAATTAAAAGTGAAATATGTTACTAGTTCTCTCTCCTTGTTTGTACCATTTGAGGTTGGAGGATGACTGGACAAGCAAGATTTCTATATGCTGATATAATATACTCACAGGGGACAAAATATAAAGTGGAGCACCACCAATATATTCTCGATTTTGCTGAGAATGTATTAACTAGGTGACGACTAATGTTGTATGTTTATTTATGAAGGGTCGTAATGTGGTGATTGAACAAAGTTGGGGTGCACCCAAGGTGACAAAAGATGGTGTCACTGTTGCAAAAAGCATCGAATTCAAGGACAAAATAAAAAATGTTGGTGCCAGCCTTGTAAAGCAAGTTGCCAATGCCACTAATGATGCTGCTGGTGATGGTAAGATTTCATATATAGTGCTCCTTCTCTCATTTGTGCCTGGTTTGATTGTTAATTTGATTGTTAGTTCTTGAAATCTATCACATCTCTGCTTGAGTTTAACTCTAGTTCTGTATTTCAGGTACCACTTGTGCAACTGTCCTCACCCGAGCAATATTTGCTGAAGGGTGCAAGTCTGTAGCTGCTGGTATGAATGCAATGGATCTTAGACGAGGTATCACGATGGCTGTCGATGCTGTTGTAACAAACCTGAAAAGCAGAGCACGGATGATAAGCACATCCGAGGAGATTGCCCAGGTATCTTTGCTAGCTTCAAACTTTTATGAATCACAGTCCGAAGGGGATCTATTTTGGTACTGAAACATCAATATTTTTGAACAGCAGGCTCCTCTGGCCTCCCCCCCCTCCCCACCCCCACCCCACCCCACCCTACACACGCATAAATGGCAGGGGGGAGGAATTCATTTTAAGAAAGTGATACCAATGTTCTGCTGCAGTGTATTTAGATGTCAGTGCTGTCTTATTTCCACTAGGATTCTGATATTGCAAGAATAATTGAGGGGGTAAAAGAAGAATCTAACTTGCTCTTCGGTGCAAGGAATAATTTCGAAACACTAATGCACAGAATGAGTTATCAATCTTCTGCTCTAAAGTGTTCCTGCTTCACCGTTTCCAATAAGATTATGATATTATGACCCTTTGATAGGTTGGTACAATCTCTGCAAATGGAGAAAGAGAAATAGGTGAGATAATTGCTAGGGCTATGGAGCAAGTAGGAAAGGAAGGTGTCATCACTATTCAAGTAAGTGATTTCTTGATACTGTTAATGTTACGTGCATGGTCTTGTTTGCCATAATGGTTTGAGCTTTTTCTTAAGTTTCTGGTCTGGTAAAATCTTAATTTCTTTAATGCCTTGTCGGATGTACTCTCTAAGAGGAGAAGATGTACCACAAAACTTATTGTCATTTGATCCATTTGAGTTGGTAATAGCAAAAAAAAAATAAAAAAATTACGCAAGTGACATTTGGAACTCTGGCGGTCTTTTTATTACTCTGATATTAATATTGGATAATCCTTTTACTTTGTGATAACTGAGTTGGAATCATATGAAATCTTGTTGTAAAGACGTCACACTAACTCATTTCCTTCATAAAAAAAGATGAGACACTGACTCATTTCTAATATCATGCAGGATGGAAAGACACTGCTTAATGATTTGCAAGTTGTTGAGGGGATGAAGTTGGACAGGGGCTACATATCCCCATACTTTATCACAAATGAGAAGAATCAGAAATGTGTACGTCTTTAGTTTGTCAAATATTAACTCAGCTGCATGACTGATGTGGCAGTCTTATATATTTACAACCAGCCTCTTTTTCATTTGAACTCACAACTATTTTCATACCTGACAGGAGCTGGACGACCCACTTATTCTTATTCACGAGAAAAAAATCTCAAGCATAAATGCTATTGTGAAAGTGTTAGAATTGGCTTTGAAGGTAGTCTTTCTTCTTCTGAGATTCTTGGAGTTTCAACTATGACCTCTGGAGTTGTTTCTTACTCTTACTTTATATATTCAGAGACAAAGGCCCCTCCTAATTGTGTCCGAAGATGTGGAGAGTGAAGCACTTGCTACACTTATTCTGAACAAGCTTCGTGCTGGAATCAAGGTAATTTGCTGCTTTGAGTAGAAACATGTTTTCTTTGTTGATGGTCTGTTAACACTTTGTTCAGCTAATTATACTGGAAAATAATACAGGTTTGCGCCATAAAAGCTCCAGGATTTGGTGAAAACAGGAAGGCTAATTTGCAAGATCTTGCTGCTTTAACTGGAGGCCAGGTAAGGAACTGTTCTGGTATGCTCCTGTATAAGATATTTGCTATTTCTTCATACATCACCCACATTTCTTCCCTGTGCATGATAGGTCATAACGGAAGAACTTGGAATGAACATTGAAAATGTGGAGTTGGACATGCTGGGAAAATGCAAAAAGGTATATTTGATAAGTGCATCCCTGCTCTCTGGTATTATTTAATGGTGCAAGTAAAGTACTATTGGAATTCTTGTTTAGTTTTTCTATTTATTTTTGCTGCTGAACATTTCTGCTTTCTGTAGTCTCATGGCATTTAATTTTTTTTTCCAGGTGACTATCTCCAAGGATGACACTGTTGTTCTTGATGGTGCGGGTGAGAAGAAGGCCATAGAGGAGAGATGTGAACAGGTATATTTTGTGTACATCGACACTTGTATCATCAATATACTTATACACCATATTATCTAAAATTTTGGGGTTGAACATATGTTGTGCTCTTTGTATTGACAGATTAGATCAGCAATTGAACTGAGCACGTCTGATTATGACAAGGAGAAATTGCAAGAAAGACTAGCTAGGCTTTCAGGGGGTGTTGCAGTGTTGAAGGTATGCAATTTAACTGCAGTTTATATTTTCTGAGAAGCTAACTATGCAGAGAAAAGGATCCCTTACATGTATAAATAATTTGCAACTTTTAGTCTAAGTTCGCAAATAATAAAAAAGAATTGTAGAAGGTGTATTAATTTGAATTGGTATGGATTTGCCAGGTAGGAGGAGCTAGTGAAATTGAGGTTGGTGAGAAGAAAGACAGAGTTACAGATGCTTTGAATGCCACAAAAGCTGCTGTCGAGGAAGGAATTCTTCCAGGTTATTACATGTTCATGTCTCTTCATGCCTGGTCCGTCTCACCTAAGTGCCTATAGTGGGAGACTAATCTGGCCCTTGTCATGCAGGTGGTGGGGTTGCACTTCTTTATGCATCAAAAGAATTGGACTCATTGCCAACAGCCAACTTTGATCAGAAGATTGGTGTTCAAATTATTCAGAACGCTCTGAAGGTCTTAACATTTTAACAAATTTTGCTATCACATTTGCAGATTAGATTCCTCAAGAGTATCACTTCTCAGGAATAAGTAGTTGTCAAATCATAATTAGTAATGTTTTGGAATGAATTTCTAATTGCAGACACCAGTATATACAATTGCCTCTAATGCTGGGGTGGAAGGATCAGTAGTGGTTGGCAAATTGTTGGAGCAGGATAACCCGGATCTTGGATATGATGCTGCAAAAGGTTTGAATGCTCATCTCTTGTTCCTTTCGAGTTTCCACCTGATAAATGATTCTATTTCCTAAAAACTAGAAATTAATCTCGTTCCATGTTCATCTATGCAACAGGTGAATATGTTGATATGGTAAAAGCAGGAATCATTGATCCATTGAAAGTAATTAGGACGGCCCTGGTTGATGCTGCTAGGTGAGCACTCTTTTATCCTTTCGTCTTCCAATTTACTTGTTCTCTTGGCAAGTTAGCGTTCTTGCTAATATGTTTGCATTTTAACTTATTATCTGCGGAAACTTATTAGTGTGAAAATTTTCTACACTGTCTTAGCATAGAAGTTAAACTTGTGCTTTTACTGTTTTTGTTGTATGCAGTGTGTCATCTTTATTAACTACAACTGAAGCTGTTATCGTTGAGCTTCCCAAGGATGAGAAGGCAGCTCCAGCTATGCCTGGTGGTGGTATGGACTACTAATGCACTAGCAAAGAACAGTGATTCAAGCTGCCTGACATACAATTTAGCACACAGAATAAGAAACTTAAGGTTGTTGCTCATGGTACCTCAATTGTAACACTAGCAAGAGATGAATGTGAATTCATGTTTTTGTAGGTTGAGAACTTGTAATATTTGCAAGACAATGCGGCGTCCTCATTTTTAATCTACTTTCTTGTTCTCGGTGACATTCTGAATTCCAAGAATTTTCGAAGTTAGTATAAATGAATCGCAGAGAGACTGCTAATATCATATACAGGATACCCGATACCAATTGGATGGATAATTGGAGTAAAATGGCCAAATTTCTGTTGTGATATTCATAGGTATAATATGATGTATCCTGGATGGATATACCTGTTGCCATGAAATTGTTTGTACTTGTGAGATCAAATATTTGGTGAATGTGCAATTTTTTGTTGGAGGATTGCAGACAATTTTAAGGGGCCGTAGATGACTTTAAGCTTAAACATAATTCCCCTTTCCATTATGATGTACAGAAACAGAAGGAAGTTGATATGGGTTAAAAATCAAGAAAACCAAAGCTCTCACTTTAACCAAAAAAACATCTTCATACAATAAAGTTGGAAAAATCTCAATGTTATAGGCAATCATCATCTTCCCTTATTGCAGTTCTATTTGCTGACATCAACCTTGCAGTCTTGGTCTCGGGGGCAGTAACTCGACAGCCAGGCCAACCATGGGTTTGTTTGGCAACATCTACAGTGACTAGGTCCCCTTCGCGAGACCTCTTGTTTTCAGACCTCCAAAACAATCACTGTTATTGACGATTTCTTGACCTCTTCACTTGAGCTGGGCACCCAAAATGTTGGCAAAGCTCAAAGAGAATACGTTGCAAGCTCTGCAAGACTGGGGTGCTCAGATGAGATGACATTCACAGTCATGACGGAAAAAGGGGTATATGGTGACAGCCTTAACTTCTTTGGAGTGTACAGGATAGGAAGCACCATGTCGCGGCTTTCAGTCACTAGAGGCACTGGCAAGACATTGTGGATTGTTTTGAGTGGAAAAACCATACTTTTTCTGTCTTTACATTGCTTCTGCCTGTAACACAGGCTTCACATCTTTGCTTTTGTGCTCTTCCCCATTCAAGTCGTCGTGTTTGCTCTCACCAAGCAGCAAAGCTAAAAGCCTTAACATTTTTTACATAGAACACCAAACCTATTTGTGTTCCCCAAACAACAAAATGGCACAGAGATGTCCAGTAGCTCCTCATCAATAGTTACAATCCTAAATAGCTCACAAGTTTTAGAAAGTGCTCCTCATGCCCGCATTCTACGGGCCAAGTTGTTTCGTGGTGAATCTCACTGCATAAGGATGAATCTCAGAAAATTTTGGAGGTCACAATTTTGGCCGCCAAAATTGAGACAAAGAGAGCTACCCAGCCCTACTGCAATCTCCTTATACTCCATAATTATCCCTCGACAAATGCCTCTTTTCTCTTATATCAAGTCTACAGCAAACAAGTAGTAGAAGTAGGATACCAAGCTACAAACTATTATAACGTATGATTAAGCGATTAAGCCACGATGGTAATCCACATTCTAAAACCAGTTTTCTACAGGAATGACAAAATGAAAATCAGTCTGATACATAAAACACATGCTTTTATTACGGGTTTAAGGATGTTAAAATCAACCAAGTAAAATGACATGAGCTGATGATTCGACATATACTTGATGCTATATAACTTCACATTTGATCAAAATGACATGCACACATTCATTTCTCCTCTAAAAGCATTAAAGGCGGTTGATTCTTACTCGACCAAGTGCAGTAGCTTCATCAAGTCCATATAACGAATCAATCAACAGTGTCCGCAGTGAAGCTGGACCTCTAGCCATGTCCATCCCTATTTCACTTGCGACACCAAAGATGGCCAATGCAGAAGCTGTTGCTTCAACAGCATGGGATGGATCAACTGCGACAAAGGCAGCAATGAGGGCAGTGACAGAACATCCAGATGCAGTGATTTTTTGCAACATAGGCACCCCATTATGAACACAAACGACCCTATCACCGTCTGTGATATAGTCAACAGCTCCAGAAACAGCGACTACACTACCACTTTGTTGAGCAAGGGACTTAGCAGCTTCAACAGCATCACTTGAACCATGTACACTATCCACACCCTTAAATCAGTCAAATTGAAACAGATGAGACATTATGAGCACAATGAACAGATGAGAAATTGTAATACAGTAACGGCGTGTTCTCAGTTCTCACAAACAAATATTTGCGTATCAAAAAGTACTAATCTCCCTATCAACTTCTCTAAATTTTAACTTGGAAAGGTTAAAAAGAAAAGGGCAACAGAATCAAGTGTATATCGCCTTGATGTTTATGACCACTGGTAGCAAAATTTGTCCTAAAAGAAGACGAATCAAACCATATGAATATTTCATCAGATTACTTGCTCTTCACTTAATGATTTCATTTTCTGTTTATTAATCTGTCCATAACTTGCCATATTAGCGTATAATTAATAAAAATGTTAAACCACTGAACCCGCTAACTCATGAGACCAGTTATTTTTCCCCAACCCATATGCAACAACAACAATGACATACCCAGTGTCATCCCACGAGTGGGGTTTGAGGAGGGTGAGATATACGTAACCTTTTAGCCCTACCTTTTCTGATAGACTCTTGGTACGACAATGTATTACCAATTTTCTCAACCCATATATTGAACTTAAATCAATTTCAACCTATTTTAAGATTTTCTCGACTACCACTCTGCCTATACCATCAACAGGCAGAAATACCCCATTTCGCAAGTTTCCGACTACAACATAAGAAAATACAGTAACTAAGAAATTTGAAGAGAAGTTAACTTTGCATAAATGGAAGAAGATTCTTCTCTTCCTCCCATTCTTACATCAGTAATATCAAATATAAGGTAATTGTAGGTCATACGAGGAAAGACCAAAATTTGGATAGACCTGATATCATCAAATCTTGAAAAAAAATGCCGCCTTTGGTAAAACTAGGCATCTTCCAAGTAGGAAAAAAAAAGATCACCAGATAAAGGACCCATTTTGGCTCGATTGTCATATGAAAGAGAAACCATTAGGAATTTATTCAATTAAAACAACAATTACAATGTCTAATAAAATCTTATAGATTACTATCTATTTGACCAGTTTCATTCCTATTATTCAATACTTCAGTGTTTTTCTACTCATGTTCAAGTCTCAGACTTGAAAAACTCCTAACACTGGACATAATGTCAGCACACCAGCAAAGATTAAATTGATGGTAAAACATTACTCCCGTCCGGTGTTTATACCAAACCAACTAATGCATCCAGCGGCGTAGTTAAGGTCCCTTGGCTTCTTCATGGGTTTACTACTTTACATTTTGTCACTCCTTAACAAAAATTCTAATTCGCCACTGAATGCATCATCATCACATATGTTAGAACATACACAACTATCACTTAACTAAACTATGATATATAATAAGATCCGGAGCAGATAAATATTTTACCAAAATTGATATTGTGTTACCTTGGAATTTGAGTCAACACAACCCTTAAAAAGAGCAAGAATCTCAGACCCATTGCCTCTAACAACACTAGGCTTTAAAGCAAGTAGCTCCAAACACGCCTTTAACCGGAAACTTGACCCACCGGCAGCTACAGGATCAAGCACCCAAGGTTTTTCCGATTGATTCGCCACCTGTGCCGCCAATTTCATACCGGGTAGCCAGTCAGGAGTGAGGGTTCCGGCATTTATGCAAACTCCAAGGGCTTTTGGAGTAAATTCTGGGATTTCTTCAACGGAATGAATCATCGCCGGCGCATCGCCGGCGGATAACAGAGTATTGGCCATGAAATCCATTGAAACGAAGTTAGTTATACATTGAATTAATGGGGATTTTTGACGAACTAATTCGAAATGGGTCCATGCTTGTTTGGGCCAATGTATAGGGTTTTGTTGAGCTCCCTTTTGGGGTTCAATGGAGTTAGTACTTTTGTCTTCTTCCATAGGAGTGTATAAGCGAGCTGATAACTCTGTGTGAATAATTGGATTATGAAATAGAGGGAGTATATAGATTTACGGAGCTAGAGTATTCGTAAATCTTAACATTACCTCTTGAAAAAAAATTGTTATTTTTGAAAGTCCTTTGGTTAGAGTGCAATAAGTTCAATAAAAACGAAGAAAATAGTATAGCAATATCATAATATAATAAACAGATATATCAAAAGTAAGAACTGTAATAATACGAGGTGATATTAGGTACTATAATCAAAGACTACATGATTAAGCTAATACGAGGTGATATTAGGTACTATAATCAAAGACTACATGATTAAGCTAATACGATAACTGATATGGTGCTCTATACTATCACCCAACTAAATACATGAAAAGGCTAGTAGCACAACAATTCTTAATTACCTATTGACATTCTATCCTTATCCACGATCTTCATACCTTTCTATCTAAGATTATGGATGCGCGCGCCCATATTCTATCTAATTAGCTCTCCCCAATAGTTCTTCGATTTACTTTTACCTTTCCTCAATCTCACTATATCAAGGTTGATCAGTAGTTGAGTCTCAAAATCGAAGTCATGATCAAGAGTCGAGGGTAGTTGAGTCTCAAGATCGAAGTCAGGATCAAGAGTCGAGAGTTGGGCTTTAGATCAGCATTGGAAATGGATTCTTAAAGCACAATAAAAAGTTATGTTTTGAATAAGGTTGAGTTAGATGATAAGATAAACGAAATTTTTGTGAAATATTTTAAGATCATGTTCCTATAAGAGTTTGACATCACTTACTATGTTATGCGGTAGATAATTTTTTTTAATAGTATTGATAATTCAGAAACAAAATTAATAATTAGCACCATGTTCGGAGCGTTTTCAACCATTCTCACTGATATATATATATTATCACAGTTATGAACAAAATACAAAATACTTGACAGCCATTCCAGACAAGGTGAAGCACTGTTCCAGAGATTCTTGTATACGTGCGTCCATGAAACAAAGAATCTAAAAAGTATAAAGATTTCCGCCATCGCCGGCAGTACTGATAATTTCCAACAAAATGCACAACCACCACCTTCAACCGCCGCCAACCACCACTTCCACCGGCGGTGCCAACAGTAGCATTTGCCGGATCACTTTTTCGACACCCTTTATCCTCCTCATCACAACCATATTCTCACTTCTCCTAATACTTTCCCTTTCCTTTTCCCCTTCTTCTACCCCTCTTCCTCCTCACCCTAATCCTTCCCTTTTCCCCAATTTCCATAACTATCTCAACTCCCCATCAACCCCAAATGACCAAAATACCCTTCCATCCACCCCACCCACCCCACCTTCAATTGCATACCTCATATCTGGATCCATTAAAGACTCTTCTAGAATCCTCCGTTTGTTGTTTGCTGTGTATCATCCAAGAAATCAGTATTTACTTCATCTTGATAGAAAAGCTACTCAGAAGGAACGTGATGATTTGGCACTTGCTGTTCAGTCTGTGCCGGTGTTTAAAGCTGCACAGAATGTAAATGTTATTGGGAAAGCTGATTTTCGATACTCGATTGGGTCTTCTGCATTGTCTGCTACACTTCATGGGGCTTCCATTCTTTTGCGGCTTTCGAGTTCTTGGGATTGGCTGATTAATCTCTCAGCTGCTGATTATCCACTCGTTACTCAAGATGGTATGAAATGAAAAGATTTAGTTTTGAAAATTTTGGCGTAGGGGGAAATGGGGGAGGGGATTATAGGGTGAGGAATCGAACCCCTCACGGAAAAAATTCAGGTAGCCAATCGACTAAGCTAACAAGGATTCTTTTGAAAAAAGATTTAGCTTTTATATTTGTTAGTTTTGAATGTCTTTTTGTTAGCTACTTTGTAAGCTTTTTGAGTGTTGAATTTACATGTTTTGTGAGTTTAGGATCTTAATTGAAATTTTATCTAAGATTGGTTTGCTTCAGTGAGTAGTCGAAAAACTATGTAAAGGCGAGCTTATCTTTAAAATGAACTTTGTGGACACAGTTACCTTGTGGAATTAGTTAAGGTACCTGCAAGCTGGCCCGGACACCATGGATGTTAATAAAAGAGTTATCTTTAAATTGACAATTGACCGAGTTAATGATTTAGCTTTTATTTGTGTTCGTTTTCGAATTTTCTTTTGGTAGCTACTTTTTGGGAGGTGTGTTGAATTCTATGTTTTTGAGTATAGTATCTCAATTGAAATCCTATCTAAGATTGGTTTGCTTCAAGCAAGGAGTCGAAAAACTATGTGAAGGCAAGCTATCATTAAAATGAACTTGGTCGACATAGTTTCATTGGTACTTATGCAGGTGGGAGGGAGGTAGCAGGTACCTCTGGAATTAGTCAAGGTACCTGCAAGCTTGTCCGGACACCATGAATATTAATAAAGAAGTTTATCTCTAAATTGTCCATTGACCAATCTAAAGATTTTACTTTTATTTGTGTTCGTTTTTGAGTTTTCTTTTGCTAGCTGCTTTTTGGGCTCTGTGTGTGTGTTGAATTCCATGTTTTTCGAGTTTAGTATCTCAATTGAAATCTTATCTAAGATTGATTTTCTTCTGTGAGAAGTCGTAAAACTATGTGAAGGCGAGCTATCTTTAAAATGAACTTGGTGGACATAGTTACACAGTAACTGTGTAGGTGGGAGGTAGCAGGTACCTTGTGGAATTAGTTGTGGTACCTGCAAATTGTCCTGAACACCATGGTTATTAATAAAAGAGTTATCTTTAAATTGTCCATTGACCACCTTTGTCATGAAGGGATTATTCATGCACTTGATGCAATTTGTTTCTCGGAGAAGTTTGTTAGAAATTGTAGAAGTAGTTCATTGATGTTGGTAACTTTTCTATAAATAGAAATGTCTTACCTGAACAAGTTTGTTGGTATTTGGGTTGGCTTCCTGTAAGATTTTACATCTATGAATTGTGTAGTTGAAATCATATCTCCTTATACTGGTCTATCTCGTTGGTGTATAATGATAACTGATGTTTGTAATGCAAATTCTTGTCATTATACTGTGCCATTAATCAGTAAAATATTTCATTGAATTTATTTCTCCCTATACCTCGATTTCTCTTTGTTGATGAGTGATGACTGATGATTTATGTGGTGCAAATTCTTGTTGATTTTCAGATCTTCTACACATTTTATCATATCTACCCAAGGATCTTAATTTTGTCAACCACTCGAGCTACATCGGTTGGAGAGAGTATGACTATATCCTTCTCCTGTTATATGTTTCTATATGTACTAACTTATCAAAAAAAAAAAAAAGTTTCTATATATAGTTATGTTTAAAGGATATGAATATGTGGATAGCACGTGCTTCTAGAGTTCAGTAATATTGCTATTTTGGATTGTGTAGGTCAAAGAAGTTGAAACCAATAGTTGTGGATCCAGGGCTCTATCTTGCAGAGGAAAGTGAAGTATATTATGCCACTCAAAAACGGGAACTGCCAGATGCTTATCGATTATTCACAGGTGAGGATGCCGGTTATCGTTTTATTTGCTTCAGTAGGTATTGAATTTGTGAATAACGTTTGTGCTCTTTTTCCTGTGATTGAGAAAAAATATTTTCTTGATAAGGAGGGACAGCTATAACACTGAGAACAAGAAACTCTTTTATTAAAGAGAAAGGAGTAAGCACTAAACTAGAAAATAAAATTGAAACAGAAATATTATGCGGTATGAAAATAAGTAAAGTATGATATACATGGACACTAACTGGAAAAGGTGTACTACTTGTGATGACGCCATTGTTCCTCTCACTTCACTTTTATCTTCTTTTTTTAAAATCAGAAAAAAAAATCCAAATATCATCAACAATCCAACTAAATATCATCAACAACCTAACTACTTCCCTGATCCCTCAATTCCTATTTCTTCCATTGTTCTCCTCATCTGACATCCAATCCTTCATCATCCTCTCTAAGTTCATTTAACGTTATGTTTTGCCATTTAAAAACCAAATCTATTGCCACAAGAACTATGGTTATTGTGAGGGGAAGAGGGGTTGGGTGTGGGGCATCCCAAAGGTGGTTTCAGAAGGGAATGTTTACTGGAGATGTTTAGGCACAGAGAAAATTACGAGTCTTTCACTTATCAAAGAAAAAGAGGAGTCTTTGACAATGGAAACCGGTTCAAATTCCAGCGGAGACCAAAAAATAAGTTGATTTCCTTACACTTAATGAAGCTTTGATGGGTAAATGTTCCCAATACTCATGGTGGAGATGCGTATAAGCTGATTCGGACACCATTGTTATCTTACAAAAAGAGCTTTTGAAAAAATTCTAGGGATTCCGTTGAAGGTTTCTAAGTGGAAACGACAAACCTATAATCCGGAACTGAAGGAGATTAGAAAGTTAAGGAGGAGGCAATTAGTTTGAGGCAAGTAGAACATTCTGCACACGGTTTCAGATCCTTCATCCATTCTTTTCTTTTTTTGAAGAGGAAATAAACCCTTCATCCATTCATTTATCAATCTTACAACATTAAGAAGCAAGGAAACCATCTTTCTCCATACGGTTTTCCGTTACATATTAGGCTCTAAACACTTTTGCATTTCTATCCAGCCAAAATAGTCAAGAGGTCTTGAATGAAGCAAATACAGTTTAGAATCCTCATAGAGCGGTAACCACAGTGGAAGTACTTTATTAGATGAAGCAGGGATAAGAAAATCTCTAAACCTCTATCTAGGAAGCATCTCCACAACCTGATGAGAAATGCAATGCATATTTAGGTGTCCTTGATTCTTGCCTTTGTAGTACTACGTACATAGAAGACTAATTTTACTTTGAATTTTTTAACGTATCTAGTCTCTGGATCTGTTGCAGATCATTCATGTAAGTGTTCCTAGAGTCTGTTACTTAAAGTCTTTACCTTGTAAACAAATGATTTTCAGTTGAACTCTAGCTTTTGGATGAGTATATAAGGGAAGGGATTGTCTTGAAACAATTTCTTGGAAACATGCATGCACCATGTAATCATAAAATGATTTCTAGGGGAAGTAATTTAGTAAAAAAAGCTCTTGGTATGATCTTTCAGTGAATGTAATGAAAATATATTTGATACGTTACTGAGACAAAGCCAGTTGGCACAACTTAGTTTACCAAGTATCAACAACAATAACAACAAACCTAGTGTAATCCCACAGGTGGGGTCTGGGGAGGGTCGAGGGTACACACAGATCTTACCCCTACCTTGAGAAGGTAGACAGGCAAGTTTATCAAGTATCAAAACTATAAGTTTTGTCGCATTTTAAAGGAGGAACAAGCTACTCTGACTTTGTCTAATTTTTTTTATAGGAAACTAAATACTTAGTCCAATTCTAGTAACATTCATCAGCAACCCTGCGTTATTATTCTATTTCCTTTCCATCACTTCTCTTCATCAGGCAGTCAACCCTTCATCCTTTTCTCTCAGTCCATTTGACACTTGACATTATGTATTGGTCATTTGAAACCCAACTCTATTGCAACAATCACACCATCCTTGCTAAGTACAACTAGCAAGTTAACATTATCCTTCACCATCAGTTGAAAGATAATGAAATCCATTTTGAAGAAATTCCTAACCTCCAATGACTTAAAATTTGAAAATGGCTGAACCCATCGGCAGCCCCTTAAAGTTGACACCAACTTTCACTCAAACACTTCAAGTAAGTCTTGTTCATTATAAAGATCTTAAGTAAGGGTCCGTTGTGCATTTTGACACTTTTTGCCGACATGGCATAATGAGTGTATCACACTCCTTAACAGCACGTCAGAGCTTTTTTTAGCTTCTTTGATTTTTTAATTTCTTTCTTTTCTTCCCCATTTTTCAACTACTATTTCCCCAAGTTGAAACTTTTTCCATGGTGAAAAGCGTTGACAGAGATTTTAGAGTTAGATATATATCTTTGTGTGGATTAAATTTGATGGTCAAATTAGTGCTATTATTTGTTGTTAAATTAGGACTCATTTAAATTATGTGGTCAAAGTCGTGATTGAAATTGATAACAAACAGCTTTGTTGCTTGCTAGTTTACCCCTCAGATTCCTTTTAGATAATAATTTCCTCAATTCCCTTTTTGTCTCTTTCTTATATTCCATTTTCTATTTGCTGCTCTAATTAGTCTCCATGGGAACCGGCACCTGCACTTAAGTTCCCAATGATGATATTGAAGATAAATTTCTTCATTTTGTTGATTTTGTTCTGTTTACCCGTCTTGAACCAAGAAGGCATTCAAATTCAATCCTCAATTTATAGGGAAGGGGATTTAATATACTTTAAAACTTTAAAAAATAGAGAGAGCTTGAGTATGCCTGGGAAGACGAAGGGGGGTCGGAAGTGGGTTTGATTTTGGTGGAGAAGACGATTGGGGTCGGGGGTGGTTTGGATGGGTGGTGTTCTGCAAAATACATTTTTTAAAAGTGATTAAATTTCCTTATCGTAATTATTTGGGCAAAATGCCACGTGTCATCAATTCACTGGTTATCATTTTGTTTTTACTCAAAATTTGTTGTTCAAGAATTATTTTGGTGAAAATGACAAATGTCCTCATTTTATTGGACACTTTACACGTCACTCGCAAGTGTAACACACACATTACATATTTTTGCTCATTGAGGAAAAGGTGTCAAAATGACACAACGGAATCCTACTTGAGGTGTTTAACATGAACAAGGCTTACTTGAGGTGTCTAAATGAAAATTTGTGCCAACTTTAAGGGGCTGCCGTTGGGTCAGCCTTTGAAAATTGTACCTCAACTTCTTTATCCACCATTCCAATTTGTCCAGCCTTCCCTTCTCTGCAGTTCATCAGTTGCCTATTTTGGCCCTAGAGGAGGGTGGAAAAGTAAAATTTCTTTCTTTCTAACTTCCATGAATATTGACAGTATGAAGTTGTCCCTTTCATCTCTATGATGGGGTTGAAAAATAATTAGCGTGATCGATACTAAACGCCATCACGTAGTTGCTTGAAATGATGAAACGATGTAAAACCAGAGGTTATCACTTCAGTTTGAAGCCATAAGCTTTAGAGAAGTCTACGCGTCACACAATGACGCGCAGAGTAAGCCCAAATAGAAGCGGTTGGTTTTTTTAATCTTAAACATGAGCAGTTGGACTGATTATTGTTTATTCGGCAAAGGGTCAAATATACCCCTTTACTTTTGAAAATAGTTTAAATATACCCTTTGTTATACTATTGGGTCATATATACCCCTACCGTTATACTATGGAACATATATACCCTTATTTTGGACGGAATGCCACGTGGCTGCACAACATTTAAAAGACTCATCCCCAATTTTTTGACCTGCTTCACTTGCTCTTTTATCTGATACCTGACCCAATGTCCAACCCCATTACATAAACCGAAGCTCCGTAATAAGCAAAATTTGGAGGGGAAGTTGACAGATTGAAACTCTGAATCTTGCTTCGCCGGTCATGGTTGCTGCTACTACGGCAAGAGTCTTCAGATTCTGATCTGGTGCCAATGACCTCTTCTTCAACCACGAACTTTTCGGCTTCTTCACGAAATTGTTTGAGGTTCCAACAATCTGTAAATTGAACAAATTTAGAAATTCACTTGAATCAATCAAGGCATGAATCTCATTTTTAATTCTCATTGATAAATAGCAAAAAACTAATTTATCGTCACTCTCAAAAATTCCAAAGAAATCCTATAGTTACAGGGTGCTAGTCTTTATTTTACTTTTGGGGTCGAGATAGAGTATAGATAATGCTTTAAGTTCAATATACTTTGTGGGTGTGTTTAATTTTCTGTCTTTTCGTCAATACCAAAAGCAACCAACCCCCAATTTCCTTTCACTTCTATTTCTGCTGTAATCCTAATTTACAAAGAGAAGTTAATTAAAAGGGAGATTTTGATGACTTGTAAGGTTGGTTGCTGCTATTTTCTAGTTAGTTTTTGATTGTTGGGAGTGTAATTTTTGGAGGAAAGTTTCAAAAAATTATTTTGTTGCTTGTATGGAGTCTGATGGTGGTGGAAATGGAGAAGTTGATGTTCCCATGGTTGTTGCTTGAATGGAGTCTGATGCTGTTGGAGTAAATGGAAGCTGTGATACAGAGCTTCAGTTTATGTTGAATGGAATTATGAAATAAGGTTGTAGTCGTAGGGATTTTTTTTTATGGGATTGGACTTTGGATCGGGTAACGGATAAAAGAGTAAGTGAAGCGGGTCAAAAAATGAGGATGGGTTTTTTAAGATCATGTGTAGCCATGTGGCATTCCATCCATAATAAGGGTATATATGTTCCATAGTATAACGGTCGGGGCATAGATGACCCAATAGTATAACGAAGGATATATTTAAACTATTTTCAATAGTACAGGGGTATATTTGACCCTTTTCCATTGCTTATTTGATGCTGAAATTAGTTATTCTACTAGTACTAACTTCATATGTTTGGTAATTTTTTAATTTTTCTTAAATTGTGTGTTTCACTTCACGTTTTTCATTTCACGCCCCGCAGACCATCTTTTTTGCGTTTTCGTTTTTGAAAACATTGTTCCAGAGAGGTGGTTTTTGCATTGCCAAGATCCCTCACACTGGTCTCTGTCGTCCTATTTATCTCGTATTATTGTCTAGAAACTTTAAAAAGCAGGACATTTAAAACAAGCCAATTTGTTATAAAATACTAAAATAGCAGGTTTTGCTTGAGTTTCATACTACGACCAACTAATTTGTTCTTACTGCAGGGTCAGCATCTGCTATATTGAGTCGGAAGTTTACCGAGTTCTGCATCTTAGGCTCGGATAACCTCCCCAGGACACTGTTAATGTACTTGTCAAACTCACCATCCTCAGAATCTGTATATTTTCCAACCATTTTGTGCAATTCACGGAAATTCAATGGGACAACAATCAACCACAACATGCAGTATGCTTCTTTTAACTCCAGATCACAAGCTCACTGGCTCAACTCAAGTGACTACAATGACCTGGTGATGAGTGGAGCAGTATTTGCTTCCCCATTTAAGGCAGGCGATCCAGTTCTTGATAAGATAGACCATGAACTTCTCCACCACAATCGTGACGAACCAGTGCCAGGCGGGTGGTGTTTAGGTGACACTGAAACTAACAAATGTACCGTTTGGGGAGATGCTGAAATCATAAGACCGGGTTTCGGAGCAAAGAGACTCGAGAAACATTTTCTTGAGCTTTTCTCTAACGGATCATATTTGTCTAATCAGTGTCAATATGAGAAGAGCTTCTCCTCCAGATGATTTGACATCTAAGTTGCATGGACTCTTCACTTTCAATGCTTCTCCTGTGTCGGATTCTTCAAACAGACAATACTTTTGGAGAATCCAACAAACACTCCTTGACAATTTTGAAGAGTTCGAGCAATATAGATTAACATAGCAAAGGGAGAGACAAAGAGATGAATACACTATCAAATTAGACAGAAGATATAACACGAGGTACTCATCAAACCACTTGAAATAGTACTAAATTTTAGTGTCAGCTAGCCAATTCTTTCATTGGAAACCTATGTTGTATAAGTCCTTTTGAGAGTTATCTTTTCCATCCAATGCCCGCTCTGCGTCAAAAAAACTTCGTCTTTGATCTCTCTTTCGCAATACATTTTAAGGGCTAAAACTTTGTTGAATTGGGCAAGCCCTGCTGAGGTATCATCACCTATGAATCCTTACACCTTAATGTAGTTGTTTGCCATTGCAATGGAAGATCATTGTAATGAAGGACTATTGTTATCCTATGATGTTAATATTGTACTCATTTTTTCCCTCTCCTCGAGGCACATGTAAACTTCGTTTTTTTTTTTTTTACGAAAACATTATTATGTCTGAATATGAATACATGTTTGATTATTAAGATGCTGTCTCTGAATTTGAATGCTGGATAATTAAAATTGTGTTTCTCAACATCTCATATTGAATACATATTATGATGATTGTGGTTTGATGGTCGGTAGTGAGCATAGTTGACAGTAGAGGTTGTCTAGTGGTGGTTGCTGGGCAGTAGTGGCTGGCGGTAGCCGATGGTAGTAAGCAACGGAGATGGTTAGTGGTGATAGTTGGAAGTGTTGGCGGTGGTGGTTGTGTGACCTATGTATGAGTCGAGGTGATTGATGGTGATGTTCTAATCTCTTTATGAATATATCTCGAAAAATTTTATTATGTTTGAGGTATAAGTATGATGTGGCAAAGTGCAGACAAAACCATAAAAAATTTCTATCTCAGAGGTTATTTATCCCTAAACTCTAGCTCGCTCTACTCACTAATATAAAAGAGTATATATATTTTTTCTTGAAGAGATATCACCCCTAACTCTAGCTCGCACTATTCACTAATATAAAAGAGTATATATATATATATATATATTATTATTATTTTATTTTTTTTATTATTTTTTATTTTCTTGAAGAGATATCTTGAAAATCTCATAAATTAATGAAATATTCACAAAGAAATCAAATCATCAAATGTTGTTATTCTCAAAACCAAAGAGATCAAAATCAGATGTTCTTCATCTAGATCAACTCGAAATATTGAAGGATTGTCCAACATTTTTGGCGTTCAAATACATCACGATTCACGGGGAGGTCTACATCATTCTAACTTCAAGAAATATACTATTAATAAACCTCGAAGGACGGAGAAATTTAGGAGAGAAAAATTAAATAAATACACAGAATTGTTACTAGACTATTTCTTTTATGAAAATATATTTCCTTTGACTCATGATTGATTGATTTGATGTGTATTTTAAGTCACAAAGACAAAACTACTTTTATTTAACTTGAAATAAAATAAAGAACACATAACATGACTTTTTCTAAAGTTTGCATGTGATATCTCACATGCAAAATGGGAGAGTAGTTGCAAACATCTAACAACTAATCAAACAATTTTTTAAACATGGGTAGGCCCTAGTAACACCCAAATTTGCTCCACTTATATTTTATGTCCAATTAATAAAATTGTCGGATCATTTTATAACAGTCATTTTCTATAATAACATTTCTTTTAGTTATAATATAATTTAGTCTTTTCTTAAAAATCGACTTTTATATTATGTTATATTCCATATATATCCTTTATAATAACATTTTGACGTAGCAGTTAAAAAATATATGAATAAATGACACTATTATAAAGAGATTTTACTATATTATCTCAAAGACGATGTGACTTCAATTTCAATCATTCATCATTTCTTTAAATCTTGTGTTGATTAATTTTTTTATTACGACTTTTGAACTCTTCCTTCATTAAACACACACATACACAAAAAAAAATTAAAAAAATATCACATGTATTGTCGGAATAGTCAAAAAAAATTTCAAGTAACTTATTATATAAATAAATTAATAACAATCGTGTCACTCTCTTATTGGACAGATTAACTAATCAATTCCATGATTTGCTTAACCAGCCTGCGTTGGCTAATAATGTAAAATACATGGGCTGTTTGATCGGTGGAATAAATTTAATAATTTCAAGATATTTTATAATGCATTTGATTTTAAATTTTATTTCACTTCAAAATTATTTTATTTCACTATATTAGTATAAATTATTTCATATAAAAAATGAAATAAAATAATTTCATCAGATATTTTCAATCATGTCCCATTTTCCTGATCACATAACCTCATAGTGTTATGACAATAATAATAATCAAGTTTTAATTATTTATATTTGTATCCTACAGTGGAAAACTACATGTAAATATTCTATTTATATGATAAATAAATATAAAATAAAATATAGTGGTAAGTATATAGTCCTTGTCAAGTTCATTGGGTGTACTTTCACTAGTAGTATTTTTGGTCATGTTGATTTGACACAGACCAATAGTACCTAAATATAATTGACCACAAAGGGATACCTACTTGTTGAAATATATAAATAAATAAATACAAATGAAAAAAAAATATATGCGTATATAATTTACGTAATTTTAGATAGAAGGTCGTAAAAGTTATTCCATGAATTAAAGTAGTTAATAGTGTCTTGTTTTTCAATATATGTTTATACTAGTAGTTGTATTATTTCTGTAGTTTCTTATTTGTTGTTTTCGTATTTTGCTTATCATATTATTTTATTATGCTTAAGTATTGCATACACTCTATCAGACATTAGACCTTTCTTCGTAAAACTTAAGCACATTTTAAAATATGATCAGTAGTGACTTATATAACATTTTTCTTTAAGTCGAGATTTAAAACAACCTCTCTACTTCAATAATTTTGTAGGATAAAATCTACGTATATCTTGATTCTTTCAAGTCCCATATATGAGATTACACTAAACATGTGTTTTTTGTGTTGTAATGACTCGCATATAAATATTTTTCCTTTTTAATGAATCTTATACGAGGTGAATTAAATTATTCGGAACACAAAATGAAAATTCAGTACCAAATAAAAAATAAAGAAAAACAAGTGAGATAAGCAGGGTATGATTTCTACGACAAACGTAAAAGGAAAGAAAATAATAAAAATAGATGAAAAATCAACATCCTCCTGTTGCCTCCAACTTGCCAATTTGCTATTCAATAATAAACCTTGGCCTTTTATTAGTAACAATAATTATTTTTTTATTTGATTTTCGATTACATATTTTAAGTCCGACTAATCTGAATTCACACAAAATAAAACTCATTCATGAATGAAGTTTTCTATTAATTTTTTTTTTTCATATCTCAAAACTTAAACTCGAAAATTCTAATTAAATAACGAGTCTCATCGACCACACACCACGTTCTTTGGTATTATTGGTAACAATAATTATTCTTTTGATTTTTTATCTGGTGTTTGATATCTTCGACTAATTTAAACTCGCACGAAATACAA
The DNA here is from genome assembly GCA_036250505.1 of Solanum acaule. Classification (NCBI taxonomy): domain Eukaryota; kingdom Viridiplantae; phylum Streptophyta; class Magnoliopsida; order Solanales; family Solanaceae; genus Solanum; species Solanum acaule. Next base: position 22,727 of record JAJOOR010005607.1, read on the forward strand.
TCCATTCAAAAATAACGTTTTCTATCAAATATCTTTTAATATCCAAAGCTCAAAATCCAATCCTCTAATTAATAAAGAAATTTTGTCCACTGCACCATATTCTTCTATATCATCGTAACAATAATAACACCAACAAGAAAGAGAGAGGAAAGATAATCTCTCTTTCTTTCCTACCCACCCTTATTTCTCCCAAATTTCTCTCTCTCTCTCTCAACAAATTCAAACCAAACACATAGCCAAAATAAAACCAAAAACTTGTTGAAAATTCTATAGAAAAAAATTCTTTCTTTTTCTTTGAAAACAATTTTATGAAAATGGAAGCTATGTACTCAAAAACTTGTTTTATGGTAGATGATGATATTCTTAATTTCTCTTTAGATGATGATGAAAAATATCAAACTTCTTCTTCTTCTTTTGAATCATCAAACACCCTTGGATTTCATCAAGATGATCATAGCCCTTCATTTCCTGTAAGTAATTTGATTGATTTTTTTTCTTTCATTAGAATGGCATTTTCGTGAATAAACATGGAAAGAGGGGGTAATTTTGTTGGGAGAGGGAATAAGATACCATGTTTGGACGATTTTGCCCTTGAAACCAAAGGGGGTGTCTGATATGTGGAATAAGGATAATAATTTAAAATAAATTTATGATTAATTTTATGTTATATTTGATTTAAGGTATTAGCTAATTTCAAGATTATTTTATCCTGCTATTTATTAATATGATGATTTTATTATTCCAATGTCTCGTGACATATCCTACACATGAAATATCACCAAACGACTCCTAAAAATTTATTCATGGCTTGTTCGTTGATATTTTTGTGAAACTATTTTGGACAAAATTCTAAAAAGAAATTATTTTAAAATTTATGATCATAAATCCTACATATGCATAATATTTATGTGATTATAAAAATTAATTAAAAGACTTATTGTTAAGAATAATAATAATAAAATTAAAAAGTTTAAGATAAAAAGGAAGTAAATTCATACAATGAAAAAAAAAAGATTTCACATAAATTCAAATGGTGGGGTAATCGATAGGGGTAATTTTTGGAAATAAAATATGGGGTACTTTTGGAATTGAAAATGTGACCGACATATATTTATAATTGGACGTTGGCAGCCACTACAAGTGGGCCGTACGAATAATTACAGTACTATGTATCTGTTTTCCACTTGCATTACATAAAATACAAAAAGACGTTTTGGTCCCTATGCAAAAATTCCTTTGAAATTGCCTTTTTTTTTTTGTGCAATATTAAAATAATTAGATTCCCTCTTAGATATTTTCAAGTTTTTCTCTTTTTTCGAACTGCTTTGATATGTTTTTACTTGAGCAAAGGGTCTATTGGAAATAACTCCTCTATCTTCCAGAGTAGGGTAGGAGTTTAAGAAAAAAAAGACTTTTGACACGTAATTTCCATTGGAAGTTTCCTTTGGACGAGCAAATTTCCAACAAAATGTCTATCGAAAATTCATGTTTTTTTAGTAGTGTTCGTAAACTCCAAGTTAATCAAACAACACCATATAAATTGAAACGGCATGGGTAGTATAGAAAGTTTATTATTCCCAAGAAGTGAAAAACCAGAGGTGATATGATTATGAATGTTTATTTTGAGCTACTCATAAGAGTTACTTGAGCTGAGAATCTATCGAAAACAACCTCTCTACCAGACTACCACTATACTCCTCAAGGCTCAGACCCGACTTATGAGATTACATTGAATATGTTGTTGTTGTTGTTAGATGCTCGGAAGAGTATTAACGGAATACGTTTTGCAGGATTATGTAGAGGAAGAATTGGAATGGCTTTCAAATAAAGATGCATTTCCAGCAGTAGAATTTGACATATTCTCTGATCATGTCCCTAATGTCATATTTGATCACCACAGCCCAAATTCAGTACTGGAAAACTGCAGCAGCAACAACAACAACAACAATTGCAACGTAAATGTTAAGGAAAACGCGTTTACAAGCCACACCTCTAGCCTCCTACAAGTCCCCATTAACCACCCCGTTGGTGCACGGAGCAAGAGAAGGCGAAGAATCGCCTTGCAATGTGACAACTCATGTGTATGGGGTAACCAAGTGAAATTCAACAACACTAGTACTAAGCAAGGACTTACATTGCTCAAAATATCAATGACTAAAGCTAAAAAAGGTACTAGCATTGGTAGGAGGTGTCAGCATTGTGGGGTCGATAAGACCCCACAATGGCGTACAGGTCCTACAGGACCTAAAACGTTGTGCAACGCTTGTGGGGTCCGGTATAAGTCTGGAAGGTTGTTCCCTGAGTATCGCCCCGCGAATAGCCCTACTTTTTCAGTTGATTTACATTCAAGTTCTCATAGGAAAGTTTTGGAGATGAGAAAGCAGAGGATTTAAAATCAAGTATATAGGGCAGGGTTAATTAGTAGTGAGTCTATAGTTTTTTAATTTTTAGTACAATTAGAATGGAGTCTAGGTTTATTTTAGGTTTACTAAAACCATATTATTTGTATTGATTTCCATCAAAATCTACTAGGGTATTTACAAGTTAACTTGGTTTGGTCATGGTATATTTCATTTATTCTTTTCAACCAATAAGATGTATTGTTAGTTAGGGGCGGAGATAGATCGAGGGGTGAATACTACACTATATACTAAATAAAAGAACCCTTTTGATGAAAATCCTGTCTCCGCCACTATTGACATGTTGCTTTAAGAGGTGGAGGGTTATCTTTACTTTTTTCGTCTAGAGTGTCTACATGATATTTTTCTTGTTGAAGTTTGAACTATGTATATATAAGAGCAACATCAACCTCAGTACGGCCTAGTGGTTAAAAAAGTGAGTGCAAATTTCGAATACTAGTGCTCAAATCATAGGGTAGGATGGAAAATATTAGGTGATTTTTCCTCATTTACATAAGCGTTAGCTGATAAAGTTATCTAGTAACTGCATAGGTGATAGGTAGTAAGTATATGATGAAATAGTCAAGATATTCGCAAATACTTTTCTACTCATAAACATCAAAACTAGTTCGATGTGTACTTAGTGAAATAGTCAAGGTACGCGCAAGAAAAGAAAGCAAATACTACTAACAAACAACTTCATTACTTGACTTATTCTGATCACTACTTACATCTAAACTGTGTGTAAACATCAAAACTAGTTCAAACAACATATCGATAAGTCACATAACGACCTGCAGTTTCACTTGGTCTGATAATTTTCACGATTTGGCCACGTTTTAGCCCATAATATCTAGCAATTGGATCGTACATCTGAATTCGAGGAAGCTGTTTCAACAACATGAAAAAATATTAGTCACTCGATTAGATAGAAAACTGATGAGAATAATCAACTAGTATCTAACAAAACGATTAGTCAAAACTCAAAAGCTATGTTGATCTACCATCGAGTATGTCAGATCCTCCAAAAGTAATGCATTTTGCAGGATTCAACAAGGTTAAGGCTGCATTTTTGGAGGGTCCAAGCAACATAGGTCAACATCGTTATCAAGTGCAAATAATGAAAACTAAGACGAACCTGTGATTCTTTCACTGTATATCGTTCCAACAAACTTTTCTTTTCTTCATTAGTAAGTGGCTGATGCTCAGGAACTATAGCATGATCTTTAACGTTTACCACCAACTCTGCTTCCTGACATATCAAACACGTAACTGCTTATTTATAAAATCAGTTTCAACACTTCAAAAACGCTTTTCAACTATTTATAATCAGCTAAACCAAATGGACTCTTAGTCCGTTTATCAAAATGTAAATGGTACTCTGATTTTGGTTGTCCTACTGCTTGACTAGTAGCTAGACCACAATAACAAGTACCAAAAGGATGAAAGGTAAAAAAAAAAACCTAAAATATCACTATTTTTTTGAGTTTCGTACCTGAATTATCATCAGGTGTGCAAGTTTCCTAACACTACCTCAACTATCACCAATTATTTATCAAAACACACCTCAACTATCAATCTCGTACCTGAAATATTAGGTGCGAGTTCCCTAGATACCTGAACTCAAAACACACCTCAACTATCAATTTCATACCAGAATTATCAGGTGTGAGAGTTTCATATCCACCTGAACTATCACCAGCTATTTATCAAAATATGCCTCAACTATCAATTGTTCCCTTTTCCTATCTGAACGTACGTTCATTCAAGTAAAGTAAGTACAAAAAATTAGCAAAAATAGTAGAGTAGTCACCTGGAAGACCTCCAAGTATAACATTGTAGATACTTCACTTATGGATTGATGAGATTTGGGTGTCAATTTTTGTTGTACAACAAAAATTGCTTGGGAGATCTCTTCTTGTCTCAGACGTTCTGCATAAGGTCTCATTTCCTTAACACCAACCTTTGCCCCTTCAGGAAAGAACACATATATCTGCAATCAATAAACTACGGAACTTCATTGTTTGTCTGGTTTTGACTTGACACGATATTTAGGAAAACAAAATGTACTAGAACATTCTTTAATCTTGTGGTTTTAAACATATCGAAACAGGAAAGAGACATTCTTTTTTAAAAGGATTTAAGAACGCGTACCTTCTTCTCATCATTATTGCGTTTGGCTTTGAGAATTTCAAGGTCTTGTCTCTTCATGTTTACGCCATACTTCTGAAGGAATTCTTGTTTTGACATTTTAATTTCAAATTCTTCAACAAGATAGCCCCTATCATTCAACATTTCCATCATTGTCTTACGAACTTTGTAAAGTCTTGTGAGCTCGTCTTCTGATAGAGTACTCATCTTGGCGCCCTACTAAATTCAACGCAAAACAATATTTAAGCCTAAAACTATGGATTATTTTTTTTGGTAATTTTACAATTACAATATTCATTATCAAACTCAACTCCATAGTCCAATTAGACAAGCAAAAAATTTAATCAATATGTACTTCAACTAAATTCAGTTTTTTAAAAATAAACTGCTTACAAACAATTTAATATAAATATACACATCAACCTATAACAATCAATACATATAACCATGATGCAAATTCAGTAACAATTGTGTTTACAACAACAACAACAATATACGTACCTCTACCTCTTAGATATGGAGAAATTATTTACAATAGATCCTCGACTCAAGTAAAACATAAACAATAACAATTGTATTTACAACAACAAAAACAACAAACCTAGTAATTCCACGGGTGAGGTGAGGTCCGGAGAGGGTAGAGTATAAGCAGACCTAATAACCCTAATTCGTAGAGATAGAAAGACCCCTTAAGACAGACAATACTCGGTTCAAGTAAAGCTCAATAATAATTGTGTTTACAACAACAATAACAATATACTCATTAATCCAACAAGTAGAGTACGAGGAGGATAGAGTATATGCAGACCTTACTTATCCCTAATTAATAGAGATAGAGAAATTGTTTACGATAAACCCTGGCTCAAGTAAAGTTCATTAACAATTGTGTTTACCACAAATAAAAGTTACAATTGGATTCCGTCGGTGAAAAATCCGTTACGTTATAGAAAAAAATATGGGTTTATTAATTAACTTAAATAAAATCCCCTATTATTAAAAATATATAGTTTTTCTTAGTTATTAAATAAATATAACAAATATATCACAATTTGAGTCAAATACAATTTTGGACTTAATTTTAGATATAGGATCTGCTAACCCATGATTTTGGGCTAAATCTCAGGAGAGAGTCCTAATTAAGGAAGACAAAAAAGAACTATATATATATATAATAATAATAATAATAATAACGTTTAAATTTCATTTAACTGTTATAAATAAAAATATTCAAAAAAAGTTGGTTTAATAATTTTATGAACCAAAAAGAAGGAATTTATTTATTATATGGACTTAATTTGTTGCAAAGTTGAGATCATATAATTTAGAGTTATATTTTTAGGAGATGATTTTCATTAACTATTATAATATCGTGATTAATTGATCGTTCCCTTTCAATATGTGACTAGGGTGTGTTGGTACGAACGAAAATATTTTCTTAAAAAAAAGCAAGTTTTGTATTTATTTTATAGTTTTTTAATACGCAAATAAAAAATATAATTTCAAAAGCATATTTAGTGTTATTTTCTGCCAAACACACGTCACCCCATTCAAATAAATACAATTATTTTAAGTTAATTTCAATTTACCTAAAATTCATAAATATTTGTCAAAGTTTCTTAATATTACAAGTTTCATTTGATTCAATAAGAAGATGGTGATCATGATAGGAAATTACTGAAACATGAAGAACTTAGCCAAAACCAAAACAGTTTTTTTGAAAAAGAGTTTGATGTACACCACTCATCCTCCTGATTCAAACACGAACTAAATTTTTTTTTCTCTTAATTGTCACATTAGTTGTAACTTCATCTTAACATGATAAAAATCTTGTTCACTTGAATTGACTTTCCAATACGTAATGTACGTCCAATTAATTTTGTCCCAACTCTTATAGAAACCAAAATCTCGAATAGACCAATATACGATAGGGAAACCTTTGTCTTCATTAATAGGATCATATGCAATAAAAAAGGACCAAACATTACCCCATTCAGCATAACATACATATATATCATTAATAATACCAGCATCAAATGCAAAATATTGACCATGTACTAAAGTTACACTAAATAAAGGGAGCCAATGTTGTAATTTACAAGTAACTTGCATAGTTGGATGATGATTAGGAGATAAATTGTTAATTAGATGAACTTTTGGAGTACCATTATTATTTTCAAAAGAAAATGAGAATTGAGACGAGAGGGAGTTGCTCGGATGGTAAGCACCACTCACTTCCAACCCGAAAGTTGCGAGTTCGAGTCACCAAGGGAGCAAAAGGGGTGGAAGCTCCTAGGGAGGGTAATAATAAAAAAGAAAAAAAAAAGAGAAAGAGATGAAGTTAAAAATATAATAAGAATGAGAATTAAGGCTAATAATATGGTATTAGAAATCATTTTTTTGAAGTGATTTTGGTTAGTAATATTTTTCGAAATAAATAGATTTTGAAAACATGACTAAATATTGTATAATCTTGGTTTGAGTCAAATATATCTTAAATTTAGGATTTGCCATAAATTTTCAATGGATTTAATACAACAAGAAAATGATGTCATATTAATTGCTAGATTAATCTACATTTAGTTTATTTGGCTAAAATAATGTGTGAGTCATTTGCTCTTTAATTGATTCTATTATAATATAATATGCATGCGCTCTCCATCACAAACTTAGGTTATATTGTAATGGTGAAATTGCTTTATCCTTAATCAGAAGTCTTCGATTTGATTCCAATGTGAACATCAGACATTGAGTAGAGAATTTTAAAAAAAACACTCTTCATCTTACATTTATGTGTTGCTCTTATTTGTTTTTTGTTTTTTCAGAACAAATAATATAATTTTTACTATTCATTTTATGTCACTTGACTTTTATATTTAAAACAAAATTTCTTTGTTACTCGTCTATTTTTAGCAAATTAAAAGAAATCTATCATTTTCTTTCAATACCACCACTATCATTAAATTGGCTACAAATACTTACTAGTCAAGTTTAGATTTTCAAAGCATAATTAATAAAATTAATTATTATGTTTTGGATTAACTCTAGCAATGCTTTGTATTAATCCGCCCAACTTAAGTTTTATTTTACACTATTTTCGGTATATAATAATCTCACAAAATTCAACTAATTAGCGATCTTCTAGCAGATCAATTTTTGTTAGATTTTCTAACTTTGAGTACAATACCATTTTTTTTCAAACAAAATGCAAATTTAATATCCCACATTTTCTTATAATTGTTACATGTAAATAGTTATTAGAAATTCAAAGTGTACATATAAGTTGTCTTAAATTATTTTCTGAATTACAAAAACCTTAAAATTAAGGCATGCCCTTATTTTTTGAGGTTTGTTTGTGTCTAATTTATTTTGGTTTTACGATACTATAGTGAATAAAAAGTGTATTCTTCCTCATATATCTTTTTCGAATTATAATTTCAGAAAGACAATAAAAAGAAAATAATTCAAGAAAGAGATCACCACCACTCATCCTCTTAATTCAAGCACATACTAATTTTTCTCTCATATCATATCATATTAAACATTACAAATCGACATTTCATCTCGACATAATAAAATCTTATTTCACGAATTTTTGGGAGTCCATTTTGTAACAAACTTCCAATTACGTTTGTCCCAACTCTTCCTAATCCCTTTATCTACAACAGACCAATAAATATTTGAATGACCTTTATCTTCCTTAAATGGATCATATGCCTCAATAAGTGCTGTTGAATTAATCCATTCAAGAAAACATATATGACTATGATGAGTAATATCACCATAAAATGTAAAATTTGAACCTTGTTGTACCAAAGTTTCACTTATTTCAGGTTCTCCACTTTTTGATCGTAAAGAAAATATCACAACTGGATTAAGACTATTAGGTATGTCATCAAAAAAATAAACAATAGGTTGATTAGAAACTGAATAAACTGAGAAATGAGACAAAATTAAGGACATAACAAGAACGAGAATCAAGGGAGAGTTGATAGTATTAAAAGTCATTGTTTTTCTTAAAGTACTTCTGATAAAAAAAACTTTACGAAATAAATAGAGTTTTTAAAATTGACCAAATATTATAATTAAAATTTATGTAGTTTAATTTGAAAGAATTTGTCCAATTTAAGTCAAATATGTCTTAAATTTATAGCAAGAAGATCATATCTTATTAATTACTAGATTTTGCTTCACCATGAATGAATAATATATTTACTTTCTCCATTTCATTTTACTTGACTGTTACATTAAAAAATATTTTTCTTAAATTTTATTATCTTATTTTAGCAAATATCATTAAATATTCAGATTACTATGTTATAATACTATATTTGAATACACCTTGACTTTTACATTAAAAATTATTTTTTCTTAAATTTTATTATCTTATTTTAGCAAATATCATTATATATTCAGATTACTATGTTATAATACTATATTTGAATACACCTCATGTATTTTAAAATCAAACACTTGCACCTCCTATTATTTATGTGTATATTTCTTACACCTTGTATGGGGTATATCTGAAATATAATTATTCAAAGAAAATTAGAGTTTGTGAATAAAATATTTTTAATGTAATTTCAAAATATTTTCTAACTTTGAGTACATTACTACTTTTGTGCAAACAAAATGCAAATTTAATATACCACTCATTTTCTTATAATTGTTACATATAAATAGTTATTAGAAATTTAAAGTTTACTTATGAGTTGTCTTAAATTATTTTCTCAATTACAAAGACGTTAAAATTAAGGCATGCTCTTATTTATTTTTTTAGGTCTATTTGTGTTTGATTTTAATATTATAGTAAATAAAAAGTGCATTCTTCCTGATGTCTTTTTTGAATTGTAATTTTAGAAAAAGAATAAAAAGTAAATAAAGATAGAAACGGATTAAATAGAAAATAAAAGTAACAACACAACAAATTTAGCCCAAAGCAAAAAATTCTTTGAGAAAGAGACCATCACTCATCCTCTTAATATATTCAAATACAAATTATTATTTTTCTCTCATATTACATTAAAAGTCACAAATCAAAATTTTATCTTAATATAATAAAATCTTTTTTCACGAGTTGGGGGTCCAATTTGTAACAAATGTCCACTTATGTTTGTCCCAGCTCTTCATAATTCCTTTATCTTGAATAGACCAATAGACAATTGAATGACCTTTATCTTCCTTAAGTGGATCGTATAAATGAATAAATGCTGATGAATGATTCCATTCAACATAACATACATAAATATCATTAATAACCTTAGCCTCAAATGAAAATTGTGTACCATGAATATCCAATTCTCCACTAGATAAATGGGGTCCACTATTTAATTTAATTTCCAATTTCATAACTGGATTAAGATTCTTAGGTATGTCATCAAAAAGAGAAACAATAGGTTTATGTAGATCTGCAATGGAATAAAATGAAAATTGATACAAAATTAAGGACATAACAAGAATGAGAATCAAGGGAGAATTGGTAATATTAGAAGTCATTGCTTTTCTTAAAGTACTTCTGATAGAAAAAACTTTTTGAAATAAATAGATTTTAAAAAGTTGACCAAATATTATAATTAAATTCATGTAATTTAATTTGAAAGAATTAGTCCGACTTTAGTCAAATATGTCTTAAATTTATAACAAGATCATATCTTATTAATTACATGTTCACCAAGAATGAATAATATATATTTTTTTCTCCGTGAATTTTACCTTGAAGATAATTTTCTTCAATTTTATTTGCTTATTTTAGCAATTATCATTAAATAACTTTTACCTCCTAATTTTTTGCTTCTCGAAAAGCATGACTTGAAGACTTTACTCAAATGCCTTTTTTTTATCTGATTACTATGTTATACTCCCTTCATTTTATATTAATTGAATTTTTGAGGTATTTTTCATTTTTCAAATTAACTTAATTGTTTAGTTTTCAAGACTACTTTTAGAGTGCTCTTCCTATTTTACCCTTCATTTAGATTTTCAATGTGATTACTTCAATAAATTTGATAATAATTAATAAGGGCAAAAATAGAAAACTATGTTCAATTTATGTCTTAATCTACTTTTATTAAAGGGTGTGAAACACTCCAAAATTCAACTAATATGAAATGGAGGGAGTAATAGTTAATAGTACTATACTTTGATTAAAGCTAATTACACTAATCTTTCTTATAATATGACTTAATTTTGAATATTCCTCGTGTATTTTAAAATCAAACACTTGCACCTTTTATCATATGTATATTTCTTACACCCCATATGAGGTATATCTGAAATATAATTATTCACAGATAATTAGAGTTTATGAATAAAATATTTTTAATGTAATTTCAAAATAATTTTGAAGTGGAAGAATAAATAGAGAAATAAAAATAAGAAACTCCTGCACAATAAATATAATAATCATCAACTTGTAGATCCTGCATTCAAGTATAAAACTAGATCAAGTTCATCTATCCAAGGTCAAGATCAAATGCTTTTAAATTTGTAATTAGAAAAGAATAAACAAATAATTTATGGAGATTGTAACACTCATTAAATTAAAACAAAATACTACAATTATTGTTGTGATTCTTTTTTCTCTTAATTATTTTCTCAACGCGAATTAATTATTTATGAAAAGTAATTTATTTTCAATAATTTTTTTTAATTAAATTAAATATTAATTGAGTTATATTTTTTACCTTGTGAAAATTCTCTCTCTTTAATTTTTTTTTGTATCAGTTAACCATTAAACGATCCCAACACCATGATCGAATGGCCATAATCCACCCACCAAGCTTAATTCATGTCTCCTTAGAGGATTCAATAGTAGGAGCCTATAAAATACTTATCTAATTTTGATTGTAAATTTTTTATTCAAGGTGAAAGGAATATATCGTCTCAAAAGGATTATAGGAAATTATGTAAAATTTTATATATTATAGAATTCAATAATTTATTAAAATGAAAAAAGACTTCATTGGACATAAATCATTAATTGTGATAAAGGTCTTAACGAGATAAATTTCATAAAATGATGACTAAACTATTGTTTTTCCTAAGCAAAGTCACATAATTTTATTTTGTCATATGAAATCACAATATTGTAGTAATGTAATAAAAAAGTCGCAATGGCAAAAAATATAACCTTACGATGCACTAATATATATTTTTTTATTTCATCTGAGATCAAATCATCCAAGACACATTGACGCATTCTATATTTTCACTTATTTTATTAGAGAACTCCACTTATAATAACATCAATTTTCACCAATTAACCAACTAACTTAAAGAAAATAACACATTTATTCTCAAATTCAAAACAAAGTCCATCTTGTGTTGCATACCAATAACAAGTTTGTTCATGACAAAAAGCTTCATCTCTTGAATATTGGAACAATTTAAATAAACCATGTTTATTTTCTAATGCCACTTGACAAAAAACACCATTTTCAGTATCTTCACTTATTGTAACATTGAAAGGCCAAATTGTTGATGGATTAATTGTTTGTAGCCCATAATATTTTTCATCTGATAAACATTTGATAAACAAAGGTTGATTTGTTCGAGTTTCAATACGAATATTATACGATAATGAAGAGGTGACAAAAATTGAATTGAAAGTTATAATAATTAGAAGAGAGAAAATAGTGAAGGATATAGAAGAAAAAGCCATTGATTTTTTTTGCTAATGATGTTGTTATAGTCATAGTTAGGCTAATTTGATGGATATTTATATGTAACATCCAAGATTATGTTTTCAATGAACTAATTATTTTAGATTTTTTCTACTTTGATTATGCATTTATTGGATTATGAAATAAAATGATCCGTTTATTTTATTCACCATCTGGTCCAAAATAAGTGAACTACCAACACTTTTTCTTGGTTTCAAATTAAATGAATTTCTTAAAGTCAAAAAGGATTATCAATTAAATTTTGTTTTCAAAGCTAACCTTTTTCTTAATGGGATTTTCAAGTATTTTTTTTATTCTCCTTGCTAATTTTAAGAAAATATCGATCAAAAACACAAATAAAAAAAAAATATAATTTAAAGTTTTTACCTAAATACAAACTTGATATTCTTGCAAAATTATTTTTAGTAAAAACACTTTTTTTAAATAAAAAAATTATTTGTCAAAATAATCTAATTTTAAATATTTAACTTAAAAATTATAAAAATCACAATTTTTTTAAAAAGATAATTCTTCAATTTATCTCATCTAATTACGTCTCATAGATCGAAACCAACAAAGTACTCCCCTTCTGCTATGTGACACAATTCTTTTAAGTTTATTTTAAAATGAATGTTATTTTTAGTTTAATATTTTTATTTACAATGAAATGATATATAACCCTATAAATTTTTAAAAAATATTTCAATTTTATCACTCAAAAAAATTCTTAAATATTACTCTGTTTATAAAAAATATTAAAAATAAATTGAGATAAAAAAAATAGTATTATTGTGGAATAAAATAATTCACTTCGTTATTGAAGAAGTTTTCTTCCATTTTCCAATAAAGTCGCAAAAACCAGACAAGTGTCAACTTCTTTGGCATCCACCAACAAGTTTATATGACAACACATCACCAAAATATATATATATATATATAGAAAATAAAAAAAATAACCATTAAAAGCAAATTGCAGAACAAAAAAGAAGAAGATTTTTTTAAAGAAAATGGCTAATTTAAAACTTATAGCCACCATGTCCAATTCCATTATTTCTACTACATATTTTGTCCCTTCAACTCTTTGTATCTCTAGAGCTTTTGTTAGTCCCACAAGACCTAATGAAATTGTAAGTTTTTATTTTCCATATTTTAGTTTATAATCCTATTTTTTAAAATATATATTATAGAAAGTCATGTTCGAGTCAGTTTATAAGCATCTAAATTGTTGTATATGAGTAGATGTCATGTATGTAATTTTTCTTTAATGTATAACATATCGAGTAACTTTGTTCAGCAAAAGTTACTTGTAAAAAAAATCTACAATTTTAGATAATCACTAAACTAATATTATTGTCTCAGAATTTTTTTTCCTTTATCCAAGAAAATTGGAATTAAGATGATTTTTTATAATATAATAACTATTAGTTGAGTGAGTATCAGAAAATTGCTAATGAGTTGATTGTTAAGGGAAGACACTCTTGGATAATTTAGAGTTTTGCTTTATTCCTAAATATATGTGGTGGATCTACATGGTTGGTTACAAATTCATGTAAATTCAATATATTTTTGTTTTAATTATCGATTTGGTTGTGAATTCAATTATTATTATATTATTAATAATAATAATTAATGTGATATTGCGTTAAAAAAAACTTATTAGCTTGATAAATTCTGGATCCGTTTCATATATTATTTTGGCGTTAAATTGATGGATTTGTTTGTTTTATATCTAAATAATTTTTTAATTTTCTTTTTGGAAATAAATAAATTAAATTTACAGGCAAAAATTGATAAAGAGACAGCCCAAAAAATAAAAGAAGCAGCAGTAGCAGTGAAGGAAGGTGCACAAGAAGTAAAAAGTGTGGGGGATTCTCTCAAAGAGACTATCTCTTCTAGTGCTGGAAATGTAATTTCTCACTTTTACCAAAAAAAATATAATTGTTTTTATTTGTTCTATTAATTTTCTTATTTTATGACTTTATTTCTTAATCCAAGTAAAAAAATAAATGTGATTAGAGTACCACTGATGGGGAATGGATTGGTGGTATGCTTATATAGATTTGAGCGACCTCTTTTCATGAATTAGTTCATGAATTGGCCTTTGCAGTTGAGTTAGGTCATATGTCATATTTTTACATGCTATCAAAGTCGATACATCCCTTTTATTGAACTCTCGATCGACACTAAATTAGTTGGGTTTGAGCATATTGGAGTGTTAAAGACTTGGAAAGGTTAAAATCTTTCATTGATTGGGAAATGAACGAGTAATCTGTTTTATAGGATTTGAACAATTCTCCCTTGGTAAGCTAGTTTTTGGGTTAGAGTTGGTGTAACAAACCCGAATTCTTCTATATTAAGAAGAGAACTAAAACGCAGTTATAACTTAAGAATTGTGATTGCAATACTCAAACTACGGAAATACAATAGGAATATTGAAATAGCAAGTAACTAAAAGATAGAGATATGAATGGAGGTGAGAAGCTTAGACTCTAGAAGAAGAGGAGAGGACAAACATTTTCTTCAATATGCATAAACCCTTCTTTCCAACTCATTTTCCCTTTTAACCAAATGTTAATTGGGCCTGCATCCCAAATAAAACACTTCAATATTTTATTTGGCCCAATCTCATTCACCACTTTTAACTCATAGGCCCTTTTAGAGCTAGCTTGATTCACAACAGTTGGGTCCGAAAGCTCTTGATACATGCTTAATTAGTTGGGTCTAGGTGTGAATGAGGTGTTAGAATGGTTAGTCACATATTGGCTGGGAAATGAATGGGTTCATCTGCTTATATGGATTTGGATAATCCCTATTCGTAAGCTAGTTTTAAGATTTGAGTTGAGTTCAGGAGCTTTCGAATGGATTTGGATAATTCCTATTCGTAAGCTAGTTTTAAGATTTGAGTGGAGTTCAGGAGCTTTCGAATGGATATATTTGGGCAATCCCTATTCGTAAGCTAGTTTTAAGATTTGAGTTGAGTTCAGGAGCTTTCGATTCACACTTAATTAGTTGGGTTTGGGTGTAAATGGAGCGTTAGAGTTTCATATTGATCGGGAAATGATATGTTTATATAAATTTGGATAATTCTTTCCTTTGTGAATTATTTTTTTAAATTGAGTTGCGTTTAAATGTCATGTCTTTGCATCCAAACTTTTGATGATTAGGTGATGATATTTTGTTTATTTTTTTCTTTCTAAAGCTATTCTTCCATATTAGTACCATTTTATTATCTTTGAAGGAAGTATTTTGACAACTTAATTAATGAGTATTTTGACAAATTGATTATGATGTTTCTCTATTTAATATTTTGATTAGGTAATTTCAGAGATGTCCAAGAAAGTATTAGACAAGGCTACAGAGAATGAAGAAAAGAGTACATGGGAAACTATCAAGGAAAAAGTCACTGGCAAGTGATTTATATATAATTTTCATCATTTGACTGTCTTGACATCCATTTAATAACTTTTTTTTAATATTTTATCAGATTTTAGTTGGTATTGTAGTTCGAATTCGAAACTTTAATTTAGATAAAATGTAGAAGTATTTTATTCATCTCATTACGATTAAATTACTATTCTAATCACAGTCGGAATGGGAGAATTGGTTTTTTAGGTTACTAACAAAATTTGTTTTATGGCATTTTTTTTTACGAGAGATTTTCAATTTTACACGATTTCTTTTTGTATTTGGGAAAAAGAATAATTCTTCTACTCATTTCTAGTTATGTTAGTTTGATCCTTGTATTTTGAATTAAGACAATCCTTTTAGGACGGAGTGAGAATACATTGTCATTAATATCTAATAAGATAAGATTATTATTACATGTCAAGCAATTGAAACCTAAATAACAAAAGGGAAATTAGGGTTCGAGTCCGTGGCGATGCACGGACAACATGCCCTAATTTCTTTTGTACAAGGAGACACTAACATTTACGAACATAATTTTTTCTTTCGCCCTGTAATCGTTCACAAATATTTCGTTGTACTTGTGAAACACTTGATCCATATTCAATTCATCGTGACCAAAATGGCTAACAAGCAAAGGTTCAGCCACAGATCTAAAACTTTGTACCATATTATACTTCTCATCATCACAAGAATTTCTATGAATTTTTGAAGTTTTCAAGATGTCTATGGTGAAAGATCCCTCCTTTTCAACTATAAACGTCACCTCTTTTGGAGATGGATTGTATACAGGAATATTGAATGAATCCACTTTCTTTTCATCTATTGATCCCTGTATTTAGTAGTATGAACATTAAACTATATATACTATAGTATAAGAATCTAAAAAATATAATTATAAAAAACTCTCAATAGTAAATGAAAGAGAGAAGGGCAAATATACTTCTGAACTTTTTGACTTAGAGTGGATATATATCCCTCGTTAAAAATGAGCGCATAAAAGTAAAAGATAAAAGATACATCATTTGTTAGATAATGCGGATATATCCATCACTTTTTTAACGAGCAATATATCCGCTCTAAATCTCAAAGTCGAAGAACATACTCGTATTTTTACCCTTTATAATTGAACAGTGTTTTAAAACTTTTTTTTTCTTTTTTCCCTTTGAATACTTTTTTTTTTTTTAATCTATCAATTTTACATCATGAGAATGTCTTGTTGAATACTTCTTATATAGGAGTAAAAAATAAAAAAAATTACACTTAATAATCTTAAAAATAAATGATGTTGAACTTTTCAACTCCCAACTCCTCGCTAAATTAAATTTTCAAGATCAAAAATTAAATGTGTAATTTACCTGCGCGATAAAAAATTTAAGGGTCATGGCCAAAAGTTCCCACTCGTAGGAACATCCTTTACTATAGCGATCTTCGTTTTCTCTCCCCAACATAGTCAATACCATACGTCCATTTTTCACCAATTCTTTCGATCGATACGTTAGAAATGTTACAAAATCTCTTTCATATTGTTCGTAATAACCTTTAACCACATTTGGTGGACTTGTACTTGTTAGGTATATATTTCCCTTGTTATTCTCTATTCCATCGGGAACCTATATACATGAATTAATAATTAACAAAAGAAAATCGATCGAACATATGATATAAGTATAATATATAAATATGTCCTTTAACTATGTTTCAACTAGTATATATGCCCTCTAGTTTTGGATATACATAAATATAGACACTTAAATTTGTATAAAGTTTAACAAATAGACACATCTTTCCTGTGTGACATAATGCATGTAGGATGCACATAAGATGCGTGTATCTGCTTGTTCAAGTTTACTTAATTGCCTGCTTGTGTATACACATCCAAAGTTGGAGGACATATATAGATGTCAGCTGAAGTCAAATTAAATAATATATTTATGTATTATGCTTATAATATATAACATGTAAAACCACATTAATTAGTACTAGTTAGAGAGTGATAAAACTTACTTGAGAAAGCCAGTGCAGACTATAAGAGGAGTGAATAAAATGTAGACTATTAGAAGGGAAAAGTCTAGTATAAAATGAACCAGCAACTCCTGCAACAAATAATGCATCCCCTCCCATATCATATTTCCTCAAATCTTCGTAGAATGTCGATAACGATCGAAAAATCGTATTAAAATCATTGCTAGGAAGATCATTAAAAAAAATATGAAATTCCAACGACTTATGACCTTTCTTTTTTCTTTCTTTATCGATTGTCTTAATGAGTTCGCTGATTGTCAAAAAAGTGTTAGGTCCAGATGAACAACCTAAATCCGCAATGCGTATGATTTCTCTAGGGAAAATGCTGTTGTAGAGTGCAGAAATAGCTTCATCTGTTATTGACTTTGTCATGAGGATCACCTTTTGCTGTACATATAATTAATAATGCAACATTTTACAAGGCATATTCATAAGGAAAAAATTACAATTTATAAGTCATACAAGTAGTATATAAAGGCATAATAGAAAAATATGACATTTTACTTGGCTTTAGCTTGCATTAATGCCCTCCAATTTTGAGTGTGTACAAGTAGACATTTAAACTTGTATGAAGTTGAACAAGTGAACATATACGTCTTATGTGGCATTTTATGTGTATTATGCCACGTACGACATATGTGTCTATTTGTTCAATTTTATATAAATTTAAGTATCTACTTGTGCACATCCAAAATTGAAAAGCATAGATGACTGCTGAAATCAAGTTAAATGTCATATTTATGTGTTATGTGTATATAAATAGAAGTTTTGTAATGATAGTATATAGTATACCTGAAGCAAAGAATTTTTTGCATAGCTAGAGTCTCCAATTCCTCCATTCATGTGAAGAATGTTGGCAACTTCCATCTCTTTTGTGTCTTGGATCCCTCTCTATGCATAGGAGTAAGTTTATATAGTGCACTTGATAGCTAGAGTGTACATTAGATCTATCTTCACCTAGGGTGGCCCTGTCCATAAAGATAATTTAATACTCCCTCCGTCCCATTTTATGTGAGGTAGTTTGATTCGGCACGGAGTTTAAGAATGAAATGAAGACTTTTAAAAGTTGTGGTCCAAAATGAATGATAGAAATTTATGTGGCTGTAAATCATTCCCTTAAGGATAAAATAGACATTTTATAGCTAAATTGTTACTTAATATAGAAATGTGTCATTCTTTTTGAGACTGACTAAAAAGGAAAGTAAGTCACATAAATTGCTATCACAATATATATCTATTTCATCAGTCTTATTTTACGTGAAGTTGTATTTGAAGACTTAAAATAATACACTTCTTGTTTCAGTTTATTCGTCTTGATCTTCTCTTTAATCCGTTTTAAAACGAGTATCTTTTTTTTGGCAATTATTTAATTCTAATTTTCTATATAACATATTTAGTACGATAAGATGAAAAGACATTTTGATATGTTTCACATATCTTTAATTTCAAATCATAAGATTTAAAAAACTTTTTTACTTTATTAAATTTTATGCTAAATCAAAATTAGACAAACTATGGGTGTGTTTGGTATGAAGGAAAATGTTTTCCTAGAAAATGTTTTCTTGGAAAATAAGTTGATTTTTGACTTATTTTCTCATGTTTGGTTGGTGAGTAGAAAATATTTTCTGAAAAAGATTTTTAGTGTTTGATTTATGAATGAAAAATGTTTTTGAAAAATTTCTTTTATTTTTACTAGAGTAGAAAATAATTGTTGAAATTGAAAATATTTTTTAAAAACAAACTTAATTTTTTTTGGGG